>MU735725.1:20632-34978 GCA_026770625.1 Nicotiana glauca
AAAAAGAAACCCCCCCCCCCCCCCCCAAAAAAAAAAAAAACCAAGAAAAAAGAAGAAAAAGAAAGGGAAGAGCTGCTTTTCGTAGTATTGCTTTTTTTTTCCTCTACAAGATTTGATTTTGATGAAACAATTTTTCCCTTTTTGTAATAATCCAAAGTAAAGTTTCAATCTTGGTTCAAACTCTGCTATTTAATTCACCCTTTGTACATTCACAGCTCTAAAGTCTGGTGCTTGTTTAAAGGTACTTAACTTACCCAGCTTATATTCATGTTTTAGTCTTGTTTTTCATATTCTGTTAATCATTGCTTAGTATGTTAAGAAATGATGTTTTGAAGATTTAAATATGGCGGGTTTGTGATTTGACTTGGATTAAGTAAGTAAAAAAGTGAACTTTTTTGCTTGTGAGAAGTGGAATTGGAAAATTTTGTTCTTGATGGATTTTGTGAAATTGAGGATGTGGGGTCCTTTTTTTTTTCCTGGGTGGTGGAGAGGGGAAGTTGGGATTTGGTTATATTTGCTGGTTTTTTCTGAAACATATGGTGAAGTAAAAGAAGGTATATTTGAATTTTTAACCATAGGCAAGAGACAATGGAAAAAAACAGAAACTTGGATTTTGGTGAGTCTGATTAAGGTTTAAGAATTCTTATGGTTGAAATAGGAGATTTGATTATTTGCATAGTCTGTTTTATCTACAATCTTTCTTGTTTCATTTGTTGGAGATTTTTTTTGAAGAAGTTGTGGCTTTTATTTTGTTATGGTTCATTACTCACTTTCTGTACATAAGGAAATGAGGAAGTTATTTAGCAGGTTTATTCTAGCTGCATTTCATGAATTTCTTGTGGTCCCATATCTGATAGACAAGCGATGAAATGCTGGCGTTTGGTTTTTATTCAGGAAAGAAAAGTATAAGTTCATTAACTGTTGAAATCTGTGAATCAATTCTTCCCTGAGATGGTTGGTAGAACCTCTGAACCTGAAGAATTGTTTGGGTGGAGATGACACGTATTTAGTTCTTTCAACTCCTGTTAACTTCACGATTCTGCAATATTGTTACAGTTTGCTCATATGGTTTTCAGTTCAATGTATATGGTTATGTAGTGGTTATATGTTCTCTACATTGTTCTACAGGTTTTGTTGATAAAAGGGCATTGATTTAGCGCCATATTTATGCTTTTCATGTGATTGATCTACATCATTGACTGCTATTTTATTCTTCTAGGATCGGATCTCTCTTTTCCATATTTCTTTATACTTAGCTGTTGCCCTTGAGATTATATTGATTTTGCTCTTATTAATATTTCTAATATATTTTTCAGAACAACCCCCTGTTCATATACCAAAGAAGATGGTGCGTTGTGTCACAGTGATGAAAGGCAACAAATTTACTTAATCTACGGAATTGAACCTCATCTGCAATATGGAACTGTTCTTCGCAGTTCTGATATTATCGTGTCTCTATTCATTTGTCTCACCAGATGCCCAGGGTACACACTTATTCCTTTTTCTACTTTATCAAATTAACAAAGAGATCACCTTCCACTATATTCTTTCCATTATTCTACTCTTTTAACCATTCAAATGTAGGAAGAAAAAATTTTATGGGTTAGTTTATGTTTTCATTCTTTCTGCATTCATTTTATCTACATGTTGCTTCTGCTGATTAAATGTTGTATCTGTTCTGCTAGTAATATAGGGTGACAGTCTGTTGTTTTGTACCTCTGACCTTGTTTTAGGAGATGCACTGTTTGCATTGAAGAGTTCACTAAACGCTTCGAGCGATCAACTTTCTGATTGGAACCAGAATCAAGTTAACCCATGCACTTGGTCAAAAATAACTTGTGACGACAACAGCAATGTCATCATGGTGTAAGTTTGAAGCTATTCCGAGAGCCATTTTGATCACCTTGTACATTATGCGATTATGTCGCAGTTTGCATCGCTAACACTTAAGCTTTTGTCGGTCAGCTACCATTCTGAAACGTGCCTTTTGATGGTGTCTGAGCTTTGTTTGCAGTTCATTGTCAAATATGGGGTTCGCTGGCACTTTAACTCCGAGATTAGGTGTTCTAAAGAATCTTAATACTCTGTACGTATAGAGAACTTGTTGACTCATGTTCGATTGAATTCTAATGTGTATTTATTTACAATGTACTTATGTAGGTTTCTTGGAATTTGATTGCTCTGCACTCCTTTTAGTCTTGGAGTTTGGATTTTGAGTTAAAGGGCACGTTTTAATCCTGACGTCAGTTTATAAATCACTCTACTTTAAAATAAGTAGGTTACTTACGGTGTTATTAATGGACGAGGTGAAATATTTTGCATTTGGCATTTCATGAGTCTTTTCATCGCCATTTCATATCAGTTATCACATTATTTAGCACTATAAGGCCGTTACTCTCACGACATTTGGAACATTTTTTATTGTATTTTTGGCCTCAAATGGGTGATGCCACTAAACATAAAACAGGCACATCTGAGCTGGAGTCGATGGAGAGTTGATAAGACCATCAAGAAGATTTGGTTGATGATCCCTGCAGTTATTTTTTGGTGTTTGTGGAATGAGAGGAATAGTAGATGCTTTGATGGGATCTCAACTCCAAATCACTCTCTCAAAGCTAGATGCCTACTCAATCTTTTTTGTTGGACTAAGTTAGCTACTGTAACTAGTTCTGCTCATCTTTTGGATTTTGTTAGCTCCCTTGTCTTAGATTGACATACTGTAAAGGGACTAGATTTTCTTTCATTTTTACACCTCAACTTTTGTAACTATTCATCTTCTTGATGCTTTTGTTAATATAACATCTTACTTAATCAAAAAAAAAAAAAGGTCTTACTCTCACTTCACCTGAGAAGATCCCTTAAAAATATTAGCTTTCATCCTTGTTAAGAGAAAGTTCTACTTTAATGAGATTTGTTAACTCATATCACTTTTCATGTCTTTAGTTATGTTGTGTACTGAACTGACTGGGTTGTCAACATCCTGGCAGTTCCTTGCAAGGAAATGGAATAACTGGTAAAATTCCTGAACAGCTAGGAAATTTAACCGGCTTGACCATGTTGGATCTGGAAAATAACCATTTGTCCGGAGAAATACCAGCTTCCCTGGGCAATCTGAAAAAGCTTCAGTTCCTGTAAGTAATGGAGTATTATTTCATTGATTATTGCTTTTCTATAACTGAGTTTACTTTGGGTGTTAGGCTAAGGATTCAACTTCAATGTTTCTTTGAGCAGGTTTCTGAGTCAAAACAATCTGACTGGGACAATCCCTGAGTCGCTTTCAGGCCTTCCCAACTTGATTAATCTGTAAGTGAATCATTTCGTCTTATTTTTGATGTGTTTATAGTCTGTACCATGTTATATTAACCTGATTCAGTGATTGCTCTTCGACAGTCAGCTTGCTTTGAATGATCTTACCGGAAAAGTTCCTGACAGTTTGTTCCAAGTTCCAAAATACAAGTACGCGGATCTCGATTCTTGCAGTGTACAATTGAAAATAAATTTGAACATTCTTTTTATATTAGTTCCAGCCTCCTTCGCGTGAGGCGTGACTGTTGATATTAGTTTAACTCAGTTTGCTTATTAGTTTTTCAGATAACCATTTGAATTGTGGCTTAAACTTCAGTCATCGTTGTGTATCTGACAATGAAGGTAATTCAACGAGCAAATACTACATGTTTGAACTACAAGTCTTTAATGTGGACATTAGGGTTTGCTGGAGATGTTTGGTATTAAGATAATTTATTGACCCTGGCCAATTCTAAAGGTTGAAATCTTGGCAGGTTCTCCAAGTAATTCAAAAACTGGGCTCGTAATTGGTATTGTTGGTGGATTTCTTGGAATTATCCTTCTTGGGGGATTTATGCTATTTTTCTGGCGGGGGAGGAACAAAGGCTACAAACGTGAAATCTTTGTTGATGTTGCAGGTCCGTAACATCTGTTTTTCACAATATTAGCTTCAATTTGTGTTGTTAGCTCTCAAAAAAAGAAAAAGGCTAAAGCAGTTATCCGTTGCTACATCTCTTAGTTCCATCTTGCATTGGAGATGAGTTGTTTAATCAGCATTACTTTAATTGTGTGCACTATAAGATGTTGTAGGTCCATTGAGTATGTTGTGACATTTTCCTCGTGTTTGTTTGGTGTGCTCAGGTGAGGTTGATAGGCGAATTCCATTTGGTCAATTGAGGAGATTTGCATGGAGGGAATTGCAGCTTGCTACTGATAACTTTAGTGAAAAGAATGTACTTGGACAGGGAGGTTTTGGCAAGGTTTATAAAGGAGTGCTCAATGACAGCACTAAAGTTGCTGTGAAAAGATTAACCGACTATGAGAGTCCTGGGGGAGATGCTGCATTTCAGCGTGAAGTTGAGATGATCAGTGTGGCTGTTCATAGGAATCTTTTGCGGCTTATAGGATTTTGCACCACACCAACTGAACGCTTGCTAGTATACCCATATATGCAGAACCTAAGTGTTGCCTATCGTCTACGAGGTATTTAATTTTTCACAGTAGAGCCTATATCCATGGTTTGAAGTTGGCTTTCTCTTGTATATCTCAATTTCAGATTGTCGGGGATTATCTTTTTTTGTTGTTACTATTACTCTTTTAAACAAACTCAGCTAAATTTCTACCGAAGTTGTATAAACTGAGATGTTGTTGGAGATGTGAAAGATGGTTGGGAGATGCGTAGGTTTAAGGAAGGGGAACATTCTCTCTTGTGGCAGCTAAGTTTCTACAGAAGTCTGAAACTTTTTATTGTCAAGTCTCCTTTACATATGACTTTCGGCTAAACAATAAGCAGTCAGATGCACCATTTTCTTCCACCCTCTCAAGCCTGAAAACTAAAAGGACATGTCTGTCCTTTAGTCCTTGTTATAGTCTAAAATGATCGTGGAGGCACTGTTGAAGCGCCACTTCTAGTTAATGAACTTATTCAAGCATCAGGTTTCAGGTTGTGCTTGTTGAGAATTTTTAAATTTTTTTTAAATTTTTTATAACTGTGATTCCGGGCCAGCTTGTGCGCTCCTCGACTAGTTCCACGGGGTACCTGCTACTCCCAATAACACAGGTACCGAGTACTTCGCCATCAAGGCTTGGACAAATGAAAGTAATCAAATCGCCTAGTATTTTTGTCTTCCATGGGATTTGAACCTGAGACCTCATGGTTCTCAACCCACTTAATTGACCATTAGGCCACACCTTTGGGTCCTTGCTTGTAGAGTTAGATTATATGTTGATTATAGGAGGACACATTTTCGCTCGAGTTCCTTGCTCATGTTTTATTTCTCGATTCTTTTTGTTTAGACTTGTGAATCGTAACTAGAAGTTTGTATTGCCTTTGCTAGATAACCATGAGTAAAATTCCGGGTGCTTCCTGCTTTTCCCAGAGAAAATTAGACTTGGACAAATTCATAATATTCTTAATATTTTGTAGATAATAAAGGAGTATTGCATTGGTGCTCAATAGTCTTACTATTTTGTAGAAGCATTTAGTTGTCTTTAGTCTTCAAGAGCCATCTTGAATTATACCTCATCAAAAGGGAACTCTGCAACATGAATTGAGGTCAATTTCTATAATGAGAGGTTAATTGAGTTCATGAATCCATTCTTGTGCATTCATCATTCCCCCGAAAAGGTGAGTTTTTGGAAACCTTGAGTGATGAGATTTTGGTGGCTTCTTATTTGTAGTATTTTATCAAATGCAGAAATTAAACCTGGAGAGACTGTTTTAGATTGGGCAACCAGAAAGCGTGTGGCACTGGGCACTGCACGTGGACTTGAGTACCTGCACGAACACTGTAATCCAAAAATTATTCACCGTGATGTTAAAGCTGCTAATGTTTTACTCGATGAAGATTTTGAAGCTGTAGTTGGCGATTTTGGCTTGGCAAAGTTAGTTGATGTTAGGAAAACCAATGTGACAACTCAAGTTCGTGGTACAATGGGCCATATAGCTCCTGAGTACTTGTCCACAGGGAAATCATCAGAAAAAACTGATGTTTTTGGATATGGAATCATGCTTTTGGAGATTGTAACTGGTCAGCGCGCAATAGACTTCTCACGCCTAGAAGAAGAAGATGATGTCTTGTTACTTGACCATGTAAGTGTACCTAACTCAATGACCGATACTGCATCTGATACTATTTATCTGCGTATAGTTCCTAATGTCTATTGCATATTTACTTTTACTGTGACATCTAAAGCAATTCAGTTTCTTTTAAGTTTTATTTTATTATCTTACCTTTGCTGATTATACTTCCACTCTTCTTTAAGTTGCATGGTGGTGGGGGCTCATTGTCCATTACAAGACATAAATTATATAATTCTGTTATTTTCTGCTTTCTTGATATATATAATCTTGATATTCAGCGCGAAGGACCAAAAAGAAGTCTCATTTTGCACATAGCTATTATGAAAATGCTTTGCATGTCAGACATAGGTCTAAATACTTTAGCCTCTTTTCTTGGACACCCTGTTTAGGAGTAAGATAAACTAGTGGAAAATTAAAGTGAAATTAACAATGAGAAGACGCGAAATTTTCTTGCAGGCGTGGGCCCTGAACCTAGGTTTTTAATTTGCTTGATAAGCTCCCCGTAATCTTAGCTTTTATAGGACCTTTTTTTGTAGTATTGGTTACTGAAATGACTGCATGTGTCATCTTACAGGTCAAAAAACTGCAAAGGGAGAAAAGGCTAGAAGCTATTGTTGACCGCAATCTGCACAAAAACTATAACATGGATGAAGTAGAGATGATGATTCAAGTTGCATTGCTTTGCACTCAAGGATCACCAGAAGACCGTCCAGCAATGTCAGAGGTAGTACGAATGCTGGAAGGAGAAGGGCTCGCTGAGCGATGGGAAGAATGGCAACATGTCGAAGTTACACGCAGGCAAGAATACGAGAGACTACAACGACGATTTGATTGGGGCGAAGATTCAATCTATAATCAGGACGCCGTTGAGTTATCTGGTGGAAGATGACAAATCTGTATTTCCAAACAAGTACATACTTTCCTGTAATTGTCTCGTTGATGCATAGAGCTGGTTGCTAAATGGCATGCAATCGATGTTTTAATATTGCTTGTGCCATATCTTGATTGTATCTTTTTTTTATGTGCTTCTCTTATTTAATCAATTCTTTTTCCTGTATGCTTGGCCTGTGCAGCGACATAATGTATCAACCATTTTCTTTTTGTTTCCTCTCTGTTTCTTTTTTCCCCATCTGTCTATGCAAATTGTAACATTAATCCTTACAGAGATTCATTTTGCTCTATCTGAGGTCTCTACTATTCTTGTTATTGTATATTTGCATCAGATACACTAATCCCAAAATAGAACTGATTAGTAAAATATTTCTTTGACATGTCTTTGTTGATATCTGCAGGGAAAAGCTTACATTTTTGCTATGTTTAAGTGACTATCTAATATGCAATATTTATGTCCCTACTTCACATATTCATTCTACCTTCACAAGGTAGAGGTAAGGACTGCGTACATACTACCCTCCCCAGATCCTACTTGTTGGAATACACTGGGTATGTTGAAGAGGTTATGCTTTCCTGGAATTCACATACTTTGGTAGCGGATTACATCACAAGGAAAGCTAATCCTCTTGGTTACCTAAAAGTAATATGTACGATTTTCTTGTCCGAGACTAGATACTGGTTTTACATTTGCAGATGCTGTGGCCTCGGCTTGAACATTGTAGTTTGCCTTTCTCCATGCATGTTCTCTTGACCATTGGCTGTGACGGCGATTTCCTCCCTCACTTTCATCAGCAAGAAGGTGCTGTGGTGTCCTCTCCGAGTTCCTCTGCTCCATATCTTCTAAGTGAACGTTGCACTTATTGTAATCTGCACCCGCCATTGCAAGAGCCTCAACTGACATGGTTTTCGGTCTTTATTCTCTCTCTCTCAAGTTCAAGTTGCAAAGGCTCAAATGAGGTAAGTTTTAGGACAATGGAGAAGGAATATTTATATACTTGTTCCGTCCCTACATCCCGTGTTGTGCTCTTCTTTCCTTTTCTGATATGAAATTCTGATTTGTGAAATGTTATTGCAGCCTAGGCTTTATACAATAGAACATATGAATTTGTTGATATATCCGTGACTCGAGTTGCTTTTTCACTTTTTCCACTAGGAATTAAATGGTTTGTGCACACTTTTTTGCAAGTGGATATATTAGATTGATGGATTCTTTTGAGGGAAATTGACACTATATAGTTGCTTTCAAAATAATAGCCAAAAAATTTTGTGTATATATATACACACTTTCTATATGTTATACAAAAATTATACAAATTTTACACACACATATATATATGTATATACTTTCTGTACGTTATACAAAAACTATACAAATTTTACACATTTTTTGACTACCGAATATAAATAATTTTTGGCACGGATAAAAGTGAAAAGAGTCCTCTATATGAGGTAAGGTTTTTACTTATGAGAGAGTTACGTCCATTGAATGTTTGAAGAGGGCTTTGTATTACCAGTTGTTGTAGGGAACTCTGGAAATTGGAACACTTGGTTGAAATTGACAATTGTGATTCAAAGAATAGAGATATGTGGTGAGGAGTTATTGAAGAGAAGGGAAATGAACAGAAATCTTCTACTTCTGGATAATTCTTTCATTCTTATTTTTTTTTGTCATTTTTGGATTGGGAAAAACTTAGCTACCTGTTTGGTTTACAAAAGTTTGAAAACCGTTGTTTTGGAAAACATATATATTAGAGGATGGTTTTGGAAAATGGTTTCCTTCATCTCTTGCTAGGGAAGTTAGTCATTTCCTGAAATTGGAGGATCTGTTCATAAGGAAAATATTTTTCAAACATTTAAGCGGACTAAAATGGAAAAATTGGAATCTATACCAAACACACCCTAAACCAAATATTTGAAACTTAGAAAAAAAATAATCTGTAATACTAAAGCAAACGTATTCCAAAAATTCATTTCTTGCTTAATTTTCGACAACAGACGTAATAGAAAACGAACAACATTTTAACGAACGCGTGTAGCCGAATGGGCTTTGTAAATAAGAGGTTGGCAAAAGAATAGAGTGGAAATGACACCATGTAGGCTCTTTTAAGTGGTGAAATTCAAAAAGGAATTTTTACACACTACAGAAAACCTTAGTACCCTATTTATCAATAATAAATACTATTTTAAAATATTACATCCTATAAATATCTTTTATCCTTTATAACAAAAAATCTAAATATAGTTACATCCTACAATTAAGGCACCATATATGCTAACTATTATTTTTCTATCTCCCTTTTTGTATTTTCTCTCACATAATTACCGCGTATCTGCAAACTCCAATACAATCTCTCTCTGTTTGCATACAACCAGACTCTCTTCTCCCACAATCTTCAGTAATTCCAGGTATTCATCGGAGGCCTAGGTTTTGCCGAACCTCTTCTTAAAAATCGCGAAGTGATGATCGGCGTTTAGCAAGTGATCGTCGCCGTCGCCTACAACTTGACGAATTAATATATCGGAGTCTTCACTGCCGTTAATGCCGCCGTTAGCAGACGCCAACAACGACGTCGTCAACAAGAGAGAAAATAGAAAAATTAAAGCATAACGAAGAGCCATTGTTGATTTTAGAGTTTGATTCTTCTGTGATTTTATTTGCTATATATACATAATGTATTTTTACGCCTGGAATTCCAGATTTTACGTGTCATACGGCCGGCGAAGCCATAGGGCTGTTTCTCTCTCTAGATCGCCCAAATCGCCTATTTGTATTCAGTTGTATTCGAATGTATTCAGGTTTAATCAGTTGTATTTAACTATTTTATTCAGCAGTAGTTAGTTGTATTCAAGTGTTTTATACAACTGTATTCAGTTGTATTCAGTTATATTCAACTATTTTATTCAGCAGAAGTTAGTTGTATTTTGTTGCATTCAAGAGTTTATTCGACTGTATTCAGTTGTATTTTTGTTGTATTCAAGTGTTTTATTCAAATGAATTAAGGTGTATTTTGTTGTATTCAACTGTATTATTCATATGTATTTCTCTTTATTCAGCTATAATCTTTATTATGTATCTTTCAAATACAGATTAATGAGGGATCGTTTTAGTTCGTTGAGTTAAATTAGGAGAATATCATGTGATTTTATTTCCTTCCGTTTTTAGCGCAGATACGTTACTGTATTTAATATTAATGTCGCTTGAATACAGCTAAATACATGTCAAATTAGCTGGAATTTCAGATTTTACGCCTATATTTTTGGTTGTATTAATGAATATAACAACTTAAATACATGAAATACATTGTATAAAAACATAAAAGGTATCTATTACACGTAATATAGCAAAGGGTATCTATAAATGGCTAATTAGACAAAAAGATGGTGCTTTATGAAAAATTCTCATTCAAAAATACTTAGATTTACAAGTGGTAGTTGAAAAATAGCCATAGTTTCAAAAGTAATCAAACTTTAACCGCTTTTCATATAAAGATAAATCTGAACAAAAATACTGTTCAAAATTCGAAAAATATTCTAGCATAATATACTGGAGTTCGAATTTTTTACACGTAAACTTCCAGCATAATATACTGGAGTTCCAGCATAATATGCTGGAAGTTTATACATATGTGCTCTAATCTCCAGTATATTATGATGCAAAACTTTCCGTATGCTGGAGTTGCAGCATAATATGCTGGAAGTTCATACACAAGTACACCAATTTTCAATATATTATGCTAGAACTTTCCATGTTGCAGCAAAATAATGACTATTTTTCAATGACTTTGCAAACGATTGCTATTTTTTAATTACCTATCCGAAAACTGGCTAGCCCGTGCTATGTTCACTCTTTTAAGCATGTTATTTAAGATATATTCACAGTTTACAATGTATTTAAAGACTAGTTAATTCGCTCAAATCTCAGAATATTGCATCTTGAAGTTTATCAACTTTATAGTGTCAATAAACTCTAAAATTGTGTCTCAAATTCGAATCTTATATCCTAAAATTTTAAATTAACAGTTCAGAAATTTCAGAATACTTAGTCCTAAATTTTAAATTAGCAGCTCAAAAAATCAGGATACCTGGTCTTGAAGCTTGGACGAATTGGCTAATTTTTAAATACATTGTAAATTTTTGATATATTTTAAATAAGAGGCTAAAAAGTGACTACCGGTGAACTTCGCTCAAAGAAAGAGAAGAGAGTGAAACCTCAAATTGGGCCATTCCCAAAAGTATGACTTGGACTTAAAGAAGAGTGTGAGGTATATCACTTTTAGCTCACGCCAGAAATTATTTATATTCGATAGTCAAAAAGATATATCAAATTTGTATAATATTTATATATAACATACAAAATATATATATATACAAAAATTATACACTTTTTCGATTATTATTTTGAGAATGCCTATACATCATATTTTTCCAAGAGTGCGCATGTCATTTGGCCAAGTTTGTTGTACTGGTTTAACTTTAAAGACCTTTAACTTTTTTACCCTAATGGTCTAAAAAAAATTCACACAATCAGTTTCCTAATAGATAACTACAACTAACTTTGACAAAAAGTGAGATAAGTAAGCTGAAAATAAAGTAACATATTAAACGTATATACGCTGTAAATAGATATAAGTTAATTCCTAAATTAAACTTCAACATATATTAGTACGGCAAATAGAGGGAAGCAAAATATAGTTGCCAGAGCAGCTTCTTGGCTTCTACATATTCTAAGTGATCTGAACTTCTGTCTGAGCTCTCCAATGATAACTACAACTGATAATGTTTTAACTTTTATATATTAACAGTATAATATAAATACGGTCAGAATTCTCTATAACAACATCTCTATATAACAACAAAGTCAAGTTTTTTCGAAATCAATTTTCATGTTATGTGATAATATATGTTCTCTATAATAGCAATTCGCTATAACATTCAAAAATATTTAAAACAAACGAGGCTGTTATAGAGAGGTTTGACTGTATATCGCACTTTCATGCCTCACATGTAGAATATAGGTAACGGGCTATAATATGTAATGTTACTTAGCCGGAAGTAAGGTAAGTAACATATTAGTATAAGTTATAACATAGAGTCCGTTTGGCTTAGCTGATTTAGAGTAGCTGATAAGCATTAGGTGCTGAAAAGCACTAGGTGCTGAAAATCACTTTTAAGTGCTGAAGCTGATTTAAAAAATAAGCAGTTACGTGTTTGGATAAAAGTGCTGAAATTAATAATAAGCAGCTGAAGAACTGGGTATACGAAGAGTTTTGTTTTAAAAAGAAGTATTTTAGGGATAGAATAGTAAATATTTTGGTCAAACCTAAAGTGCTTATAAGCTTAAATTTGATAAGTTGGGGGAGACCAACTTATGGCTTTTGGCTTATAAGCACTTAACTTATAAGAACTTTTAATTTTACCAAACGCGTAGATAAACCAAAAAGTGCTTATAAGCCGGTTTGACCAGCTTATAAGCTTAGCCAAACACCCTCATACTTTTTAAGTCATATTATAAGAAATTAAAACTGTATTAACACTATCAATGTACATATTAAGTACTAACTTAGATCCTGTGTGTCATCGTTGACAGTGGCGGAGCCACATTGAACCAAGGGGTATCAAGCGATATTCCTTCGCCGGAAAATTACGTTATATTATTAAATAATTTATTTTATTTTATATATATTTATTATATGTTGACTCCCCTTGATTTTTCGATATATTTATTTAATTATTTATATTTTGACACTCCTTGATGAAAATTCTGGCTCCGCCACTGATCGTTGAAACACTTCACTTTGCACACAATCCTATGTTTCATTTTCCCTTTAAGCACGTTCAGAGGCATACCCAGGATTTGAGAATAACGGGGGCACCATCAAAAAAATTGTAGCAGGTGTGTTTCAAACTCGCGTCATGTGATATGAGCAAGGCTTATTCTTAGAAGCGGACCATTGCTGCCGGCTTAATTTTGTTAATGAAGGTGCCAAGAAAACTATTTAAGGTTTCCCTAACGTATATACAGCTATGTATATATAGAGTTTTTACCGAAGTTAACGGATTCACGTAACCCTCAAGCATGGCTGTAGGTCCACATCTGAGCACGTTGTGTTAGACTTCTATATTATGCAAAGGGATTTCTCATGTTCAAACTTCATATAAATCTTTCTTCTCATGTACCTAATGTAACACTCCTCACATATATAAAAATTTCAAGACACGCGAAATATAGAATTTAATTATTTATTTTTATAATCTTAAATTCTACTTCTATTACGGACTAAAATCCTTGTGATTAATTTAGAGTTACTTGTCTATTTATAAATAATTGAATATATAATTAGGGAAATATTAATAATTTTAATGTTATTAATTATTAAAAACTATTATAATTAAATACTAGTGGGAAAAAAAAGGGAAATAAATAAAATAACAAAAACAAAACAAAGGGTTTAAAGCCTAGGATTTAGTAGTACGTTTCCACTTTAGGAAGCAAAAGGCAGAAGCCTTGTTAAAAGAAGAAAAAAAAACGACAAAAAGGCAGAAGCCTTATTCGAATAAGCAAAACAACAAAAAAAACGAAAGCAAAGCAAACCCAAGCCTACGAAACAGAGGCAGCGCTGCTTACTCACGGAGGCCACGAAAAGATTTTAGGGTTCTTTACAAATCACTAATTCTTGAATTCAGGTATATGAAATTCCCTATTGTCAATTATCCTACAATAGTAATCGGTAAGAATTAGATAGTTAATTCTCTTCTTCCTATATATCAACAATAAATTTCATGTTAAGGTGTGAAACTTTAAAATTGATTAAAAATACACTGATTGTTGTAGAATTGATTGTTTGACTGGTGTCAATTGGACTGTGGCCTACGTATAGGCTCAAAAAGTTTTGAGGTGAGTTGATATAACCCTTTACTAAAGTGGTTTAACTCACAAAAGCATACACACAAAGTGTTTGATGAATTGCATAAGAGAGTTAATATATACTTAATTGGAGTAGTAAGTACCTATTAGCTTAGAATTATTTTCTAACTAAAGTTTAGATGATTATTTGGATATATGTGCATAAATTTCAGATTTTTATGTTATTTTTTGTACTTAATTGGAGTAGTAAGTATCTATTAGTTTAGAATTATTTTCTAGCTAAAGTTTAGATGATTAATTGGCTTTATGTGCATAAATTTCAGATTTTTATGTTATTCATATATGCCATTTTCATGTTGAAAAATTTATGAAGGGTCAAGAACCTTTATAAATACTTTTGAATATTTATTTAATTCTTATGTCATGCCTTACATTTAAGGATACCAGTATGAGTATGTATAAAAGATTTAGACTTGAAAAGTCACAAGAAGAAGTTTTA
>MU735728.1:0-19678 GCA_026770625.1 Nicotiana glauca
AAACAAACTAAAAATTATTTTATTTTGAATTTTTTGGGAGTAATTCTCATAGGGCAAAAATTACGTGCTTACAGCCGTTTCCAAATAGACCCTCGGCATCCTTCCCTCCTTTGGGGAGACTCGAACTCACAACCTCATGGTTGAAAGTGGAAATTAATTACACTCCTCTTTTCAATAGTATAATAATAAGATAAGCAAATATCAAATGCTACGATAATATAAAATTCCTTGTATGTCCAAATTATTCATTAAAGTGAAGTAAATGTACATTCCCACAAGTAGTGAGGGGCATGTGAGGTTTTGCTTTCATGTCGTGCGGCGTACATATGTTTGAAAATACTCTCTTTCCTAATCAATCCTTACCGACCTCTGCAGAAGAATCATATCTTCTCACATAAAGTTCAAAATATTAACCCAACCAAAAGGGCAAAAGGTTAAAGCGTCTCTCTCTCACGCGCTCAATAAGATCAAATGGGGATAACGACAACTTTATCCATGTATTAAAGGGCAAATAGCTACTTTAGTCCTTATGTTTGAAGTTAATTTCTGTTTTGGTCCTCGTCTAATTCGGCTACGCGTATTTAACCTTAAATTCAATTAATATAAACGTGTGCTTTTAATACCTCAAACTAACAGAAGTTAAAAACTTAACTATATCATTAATAAAAAAATGAGAAAAAGTAATACCAATCTGGACCTTTTAGAACTTATAAATATGTTTATCGGATGGTATACTCTTTGCCAGTGGCGAAACCAAATTTTTTTCCAAGAGTGTTTAAATTCGAAAGAAGTAAAAATAAAATTCTCGATAAAAAGTGTTCAATATATGTTTTGTACATCTAAAATTAATATTTTACTTATACATATATAATATAATTTTTTACATATTTCAATGTAGGCCTTAATAAAAGGTGGCTTCGCCTCTGCTCTAAGCACAAGACACATATAATCCAAAGTCTTGATTTTTCGATTTATTAAAATTTGATTTATGAAAACCAAAATAATTAACACCTTAAAGTTTTTAAATTAAAATTTAAAAGTAAAAAAAAAGAAGAAGCTAAAATAAAAAGTTGATGTAGTTGACCATTTCAGTGGAAAATGATGCACTCCTATGCGCTTTGTTAGAGTGGTCCAGCAGTCCCAAATGATGAACTTATTTCGAGAAGTTTTATTTTGTATTTTGTAATAATTTGAGATAAGAAGCAGGATTATTTTATCTCGTGTTTGATTAAATTTTTAAATTTAAAATTAATAATTTAGAAATAATTAATCCCAGTCGAGTATTATTGTATCCCACGCTGAATGTGGTATAATAATTTTAGGATTAATTAATTTCGGGATAAATATAAAATAACAAAGATATTCTTTTCCAAGCTCTTCCCCCAATATATTTTATACTCCTTCCGTTTCAATTTATGTGAACCTATTTGACTGGGTACGGAGTTTAAGAAAAGAGAGAAGACTTTTGAATTTGTGGTGTAAAATGAGGTACATATATTTTGTGTGACTATAAATCATTGTATAAAGGTAAATTATTTACAAATAAGGGAAGATGTCATTCTTTTTGGCACAGATTAAAAAAGAAATAAGTTCACATAAATTGAAACGGAGGGAGTATGATTCAAGATTAAAATAAAAAAAAAAATTTATACTAATTTATTTAGTATACACTAAAAATATATTTACATTAATCATTTATATTTTAATTTTAATCAAATAAATCAAACAACTTTCAATAAAAATATATTAGTATATTATAATTCCCGATTAACTTATTCCCTTATCCAAGGACTAGTTATAGTTGCATCGAGATTGAGGGCAAATGATAGTAAATACTTATATAGCCACGTTACTCATAGAAAGCAACTGCAATATAAAGATGCCGTCGTACCCACGCTTTCCTGAACTGTTTAGACTGGGTTTTAGCTACCAGCTTTTCAGGATTTTGTCGGCGGGGACGGTGATATATTAGTTGTGAAATTACTTGGATCTGTTTATATCTGTCTTTTCTGTTTCTTTTCCCCATGAGCTCTCAATATATAGTACTACTAGCTAGTATTTTGTTTGTCATGAAAATTAAAAAAATGAAATTGCAAAATCGCATCCTTTTAGTTATTATTATTCGTATTTCAAGAATTAAATTAATTAAAATACTGAGTGTTAGTAATAAATTTACCAATTTTTATAGGATTTGATTAAAAAGTGGAATAATTGATTCGAGTGAATATCGGGGCTCTCCCTCTACCTGATAGGCGGATTTACCAAGGGTGAAAGCGGTGTCACTTGACACCGTTTCATCGAGAAATTTAACAAATTATATGTATAAAAATGATATGTGAGCATTAGAACTATATAAATATAAATGGATGACATCGCTTGCAGAACTCATTCCTATGGTGCAGTGTCCAACTGCATTTTATAAGGAGGTGGCTGGATCGATTCTCCCGGTCAGTACATCTTGGCTCCCCTCCCCCCTCTTTTCTTTTCTTTTTTTTCTTCTTCTTCTTCTTCTTCTTATCGAACGTTAATCACTACTAGAATTTCGAAAAAAAGTGACCAAAATTTTGCGACCAACTTTTGTTGCTAATCTTGACAGACCAACGTTGGTCTGTCAAGAATAGCAACCAAAGTTGGTCGCTAAATTGGAGAAAATAATTAAGAAAATATTCTAAATACATTAGCGACTAAGCTTGGTCGCTTTTTGATCGATAATTTAGTCAAAATATTGACCGGACAGGTCAGACTTGCTTGGTCAAAGAAATACAGAAATTATTGGTCGCTAAAATGGGACCCACTTATAAAATTTTAATAATTATATTATTATTTAAAAAATTATAAATATAAATAAATATAATTCAAAATTAGCGAGGACCAAAGTTGGTCGCTAACGAAAGGGAAAATAGATAGAGACCAACTTAGATCGCAAATATGGGATCCAATTATAAAATTTTAATACTTATATTATTATTGTAAAAAAAATTATAAAATATAAATAAATATAATTCAAAGTTAGCGACCAAAGTTGGTCGCTTACGAAAGGGGAAGCAGAAAGAGACCTACTTTGGTCGCTAATTTGGGACACAGTTCTAACGTTTAACAATTATATTATTATTTTAAATATTATATAAAATATAAATAAATCTAATTTAAATTTAGCGACCAACTGAATTTCTAATTAGCGACCAACTTTGGTCGCTAATTTGGGACACAGTTCTAACGTTTAACAATTATATTATTATTTTAAATATTATATAAAATATAAATAAATCTAATTTAAATTTAGCGACCAACTGAATTTCTAATTAGCGACCAACTTTGGTCGCTAATTTTAATTTCTGGATAATTAGCGACCAAAGTTGGTCTCTTTTCAGGTCAACATTGGTCAAAAATAAAAATTACTTTTGTATTTACTATCTAAAATATAAATGTAATCCATTAACACTTTTGTAATACAAGGGATGAATACACTAAAATATACTCTAACATGCTATATATGTAGTTAAAGTAGTACAACGAAGTGTGTGTGTGTGTGTCTATATATATTATATAAGAACATGAAGCGCTCGGAACACAGGGCCGGGTTCTTTTAGGCATTGATACACTTATAAATTGATTCATCGACTTATAACCTACTCAGATGCATGTATATATATTAAAAACAAAACGTCTCGACTTATATCAATTAATATGTTATATCAATTAGTATTCAATAGTTAATATCAAATATATATATATAGAAAAAAAAGTTTTTAATATTTTTAGAAATAGTGACCAACTTTGGTCGCTACTTTGGTCAAACGGTCAAAACATAGCGACCAGCGTTGGTCGCTACTTTGGTCAAACAGTCAAAACTTACTTTGTTACCAAAATAGCGACCAACGTTGGTCGCTTTTGAAAATCCAGAGTCAAAAACGGGTTCCCCCTTCCATTCACTTATTTTCTTTCCTAAATGTCCCAAACTCTCTCTCAGCCCTATCCCCTCCCCATCTCAATCCCACCACTGCCCGCGCCACCATTCTTACCCCGCCACCACTGTCCGCTATCACTACTGCTCGTACCACCACTGCCTGCGCCACCGCTGCCCGCGCTACCACCGCCATTGTTGTTCAAGGTTAGTAATCTACCTTATTAGCTTTTTAATTTTTAATTTTTGCTATATAATTTTATGTAATTTTTTAGAGTTTTTGTCTATTTAGTATTAAGGTTTTTGGTTTGAACTAAATTTGATTTAGAATTAAGGTATAAAACTTAAATTAATGAATTTAAATTATTTAATATATAAATTATGAACTAAAGATAGAAATTATGAACTACCTTAAATTATGAACTTATGGTTCTTAATAGAACTCAAATTAATAAATTTAAATTATTTAATGTATAAATTATGAACTTATGGTTCTTAATAAAAACTCAAATTAATAAATTTAAATTATTTAATATATAAATTATGAACTTAAGGTAGAAATTATGAACTACCTTAAATTATGAACTTATGGATCTTAACAGAACTCAAATTAATTAATTTAAATTATTTAATGTATAAATTATGAATTTAAATTAATTAAATTAATTTTTTCTTGTTTTGTTTGTATAGATGAAACATCATACTTGGATGTACAATAGAAATTATCCTAATCGGCAGGGACTGCGAGAGGGTTTTGTAGAAGGGGTGGATGACTTTATTAGACATGCAATGTCACTTCCACCATACCTAACTAAAGGAGTAATTAGGTGCCCTTGTGTTAGGTGCGACTGTATGAAGTTTGAAAAACCGGCGGAAGTTAAGCATCATCTTTAAATGAGAGGGTTTATAGCAAATTACTTTGTGTGGACTAATCATGGAGAGATCGATGGTAGCCATGAGATATTTTATAAAATGGTTGTGGGTGAAAGTAGTAGGTCAGTGGATGTGACGATCCAAAGGGGTCATCAATTATTTTATTACTCATTATGTACTTTCGAGGCCTTGAAAACCTTATCTGAAGTTGCCTCGATTTGCGTGCGCAGTCCGGATGCATAGCCAGAAAGCTTAGATATGAATTATGTGATAAAAATGCTAAATTTTGATATTAAATTGAATAAATTTGACTTCGGTCAATATTTTGGGTAAACGGACTCGGACCCGTAATTTGACGGTCCCCAAGGGTCCGTAGGAAAATATGGGACTTGGGCATATCCCGGAATCGAATTCCGAGGTCCCAAGTCCGAGAAATGAATTTTTGTGTGAAATTATTTTCTGGAAATAATTAAAAAAATTGGAAATAAAATTTGATTAGAAGACTGTGGTATCGGGCCCGTACTTTGGTTCCGGCGCCCGGTACAAGTCTTATATATGATTAAAGCGCTTTCTGTAAAGTTTGGTTGAAAATGGACGTCGTTTGACGTGTTTTGGACTTAAATGGAAATTTGATATTTTATGAAGAATTTGGAAGAAATCATGAGTTTTGAGGTTTGATTCGATGCTTATGATGTTAATTTGGCGATTTGATTGCGCGAGTAAGTTCGTAGGATATTTTTGAGGTTTTGTGCATGTTTGGTTTAGAACCCCGAGGGCTCGGGTGAGTTTTGGATAGGTGTCGGAGTGCTTTTTCAACCTTGGGAATTTTGCTGCTATAACTGACCTGCAGGCTTCGCGTCGCAAATGCGAGCTCGCAATTGCGAAGGGTCAGCTTGCAAATGCGAGAATTTTCCAGGCCTGAAATCATCGCAAATGCGAAATTTAGCCTCGCAAATGCGAAGGTTAGGGTTCCGCAAATACGACATTATGGTTCGCAAATGCGAACCTCCCAATTTTCCTCATAGTTCCCAAATGCGAACAAGTGTTCGCAATTCCCACTTTTGGTCGGGGTACGCAATTGCGAACCCAGTTCACAATTGCGATAACTGAGACCCAGCAATTTCATACTTAGTCAATTTTTCACCATTCTTTCAAGACCCAAACCCCATAGGCGATTTTTCAAGGACCAAACTTCTTCTAAATCATTTGTAAGTCGATTTTTACTTAATTCTTTCAATCATTTACATCATTTAACATGTTTTTCACTTAAAATCAATGAATTTCATGGGTGAAATTGGGGGTTTGGGGTAGAACCTAGGTTTTTCTAAAATTGGGGATCTGGACCTCAATTTGAGGTCTGATTTCAAAACAAATCATATATTTGGGTTCGTGGGGGAATGGGTAACTGATAAATTAGGATTTTAACATGATTATACCCCTACTTGCTATTGCTTTGGTTACAAATTGCCACAAAATAGTCCCAAAATGCTTACAAGTTGCGCTTGATTGCAGGTTTGAGCGACGAGATGACAAATGTCAAAGATTGGCTCAAAATGGAGTGAAACCTTCCAAGTGTCAAAGACCAAGTGAAATGAGGGACAGGAAGACCTAGCGCGGACCGCGCTCCATTTCTACGCGGTCCACGCTAGCAGGTTCAGAGACCCACAAGTGCGAGACAAAGTCCCACGTGGCTGCGCCACATTTCTATGCGGTCCGCGTGGATGAGATTCAGAGAGTTGGAGTTTTGGCCAAATCTAGCCACGCGGCCGCGCTGCATTTCTGCACGGCCCGCGCCAGTTTTCCACCGCGGCCGCGCTACATTTCTGCGCGGTCCGCGGTCTCAACTTCAGAGAGCAGAGTTTAAGAGTCCAAGAGCCAATGCGGCCGCGCTACCTTTTTGTGTGGTCCGCGCTGACCCCGCATGGGTATTTTTGTCCAGTTCTTCCAGCCCGGTATAAATTGGACATTTTACCATTTTTAGGTTAAGTTTTATGTTCTGAACAAGAGTTGCGCTCGTGAGACGTATTTTGTAGCCTAGTTTGGCAATTTTTCTCTTCAATATCATAATTTCTAATTAGTAATCAATCATTATGTTATTTCATCATCTATTTCTTCTGTTTCTTCTGTAATTATGTCTAGCTAAACCTATTAGCTAGGGTTGTGGCTCAACCCTAGTATGGGTAGTTAATGGGTGTTGCATTCTAGGGTGAGATTGAGATTGGGTGTTTGTTATTTGGGTTAATTTTGTGTTTCAATCTAGAATTTGTGGTTGCAAACATGAATTCAAAGCTTAGTGGTTCCTACTCTTCTTGACAAAGAGAGTCTATGACCCTAAAGTTGACCCAACAAGGAATTGGGATGGACCCATGAGAATGGTAGTCCCAATTAACGGGTTAAACCTCGAGAGAGTAATTGCCCTACTTGAACCCTAGTTGCTTGGTAAAATTGGCCTACCCAATTGGTTTTGAGAGAGTCAATTGGGCAAAATCGTTCTCTCTACCGAGAGGTGTGAGAATGAGTATAATTGTGCAACGGTTATAGCATGAGCCCAAATATATCAATCTCCCCATAGTAACTTCTACCCGTTAGCTAGCCACCTAGGTAGCGTCACGATCCTAGTGCCTTTCTCCATAGTTAATACAACTTAGCGATATTTCCTTAGCATAATTTAGCTTTAATCCTTTGATTACAATAGTAGTTTTAAATATAAAAATCCCAAAAATGTTAGGAGTGCAATTAGAAGTACAAACATATTTCTAGGCTAAACAGGCAATACAACTCCACTCCAAGCTCCCTGTGGAAATTTGACCCCGAACCACTATTCGAGTAAAAGTTGTTGCTACCAGCTCTTCCTACCATTGTGTAGTGTTAAGACGGCTGCGATCACCTTTTGGCGCCGTTGCCGGGGAGCTTACAGTGTTGACTATCTGTGTAGCTAGTTTTGTGTTTTGCTTCTCTTTCCTTCTTGTTTACTAATTTTGTTGTGTCGATCTATCAGGTAAAAATGGCTCTAAATGGAAATGAACCTCTTGGCAACGTGGTCGCGGGGGAGGAGGTTGAGGATCTTGAACAAGAAGATGTATTACCTCAAGCTCCAAGGAGAGGACGAAATGCCAATGCAAATGCCAATGCAAATGAGAACATACCAGACCCTCCTCCGCCTCCACCAAGAGTAGCTCCAAGAGTCCTTCCAAACCAGGGATGCAAGTGCCATAGTTCCTCCCCGAATCCGGACGGGAAATTTTCAAATCACCAATGTTATGTTGACTTTGCTCGAGCAGAGAGGGTATTTTATGGGCGCCTCTGACCAAAATGCATACAAGCACTTGAAGGGGTTCGTAGATACTTGCTGGGGGAGTAAACAAACAAACGTGTCAGAGGATGCTTTGAGATTGAGGCTTTTCCCGTTATCTCTTCGGGGTAAAGCATTGGATTGGTTAGAAAGGCTTCCAAATCATTCCATCACAACGTGGGATGAATTGGCGGACAAATTTATTTCCAAGTTCTTTTCTCCAAGTCACATGGCGGCGCTCCGTGATGAAATTTTGGCTTTCAAACAAGAGCCAATGGAACCCTTGCACGAAATACGGGAGAGATTTAGAATTATGGTTAAAGAATGTCCAAATAATAATATGAATGCTGTGATGATTCAACAAATATTCTATAGGGGCATCAACACAACCAACCAATGTATTGTGAACCAATTGGCGGGAGGAAATTTTATGAAGCTCCCTTACAATGAAGCTTGTGATGTGTTAGATGAAATGGCCGATACTTCTTCGGCGTGGCAGAGCCGGGCAAACGTTCCTCAAGGTGACCCTAATGTTATACATTTGCATAAGGAGTTACATGATCACGGCCAAGCCATTGCTGAACTCACAACAATAATGAACCAATTGGCGAAGGCGCAATTGCAACAAGTTCAAAACCAACGCCAAGTCAATGCCATGGAAGGAGTGAATATGATGAAAAGAAGGCAAAGAGGGCAACAACCTCAAGGAAACTGTGATAACTATGATGATGGTGGTGGTTATTTGAACGAGTGCTATGATGAGCAAAGTGAAGATTGTCAATATGTTAATAACTACCAAGGGAATAGAGGAAACTAGGGAAATCAACAATGGCGACCCCAAGGAAATTGGGGCAATCAACAAGGAAGCGGAAATTGGAATAACAACAATCAACAACAAAGTGGTGGAAATTGGAACGGGAACATCCAAAACAACAATTAGGGGGAATCAAGGTAACAATGGTGGAAATTGGAACGGAAACAACAACAACAATTGGAACAACAACAATGGTCAAGGTGGGTGGAATAACAATGGTGGTCAAGGTAATCAGGGGCAAGGCTTTCAAAGGCCTCCGATGTTTCAACAACCGAACAACCCGCCACCGTTTCAATCTCAAGGGTCTAGTTCTTCGGGAAATGATTTTGGGAGAATTGAAGTTATGTTTGAACAAATGATGAAGAAGAACCAAGACTCTGATGCTCAATTGGCTTCCCACAACACTTCCATCCGTAACTTGGAGGTGCAACTTGGTCAAATTTCTCAATCTTTAAATACTCGCCCAAAGGGTGCTCTACCAAGTGACACGGTAGTAAACCCTAAGGGTGGGCACAACAATCATGTGATGGAGGTGACAACGCGAAGTGGAAGAGGTGGTGATGTGCATGCCTCAAGAGAAAATCAAGTTATGGTTGATGAAGATGAGTTGCGAGATGATGATATGACTTTGGTGGTTGAGGATGTAATGGAATCCAATGTGAAGAATTATGTGGCGATTGACATTAATGATATTGAGGAGGAGACACAAGAGGCCGTGAACCCGTCTAGGGAACACGTGATTTATATGCCCGAGCCGGTGGTGCCCAAACCCAAGGCACCCTTTCCTAGTCCTCCTCCACCTTACCCTCAAAGGCTAGCAAAGCAAAAAGGAGACAACCAATTCAAGAAGTTCATTGAAATGATGAAGAGACTTACTATAAATGTGCCATTGGTGGAAGCCCTTGAACAAATGACGGCGTACGCAAAATTTATGAAGGATTTGGTTACCAAGAAGATGTCAATGGAGTGTGAAACAATCAAAATGACGCATCAAGTGAGTTCTATTGTTCATTCTATGGCCCCAAAACTCGAGGATCTCGGAGCTTTCACTATCCGTTGCACTATTGGTAGTGCGGAGTTTGCTAAAGCCTTGTGTGACTTGGGGGCTAGTATTAACCTGATGCCCTATTCAGTTTTCAAGACCCTAGGGATTGGTCAACCTAGACCAACTTCCATGCGACTTCAAATGGTGGACCGATCAATGAAGCGTCCCTTGGGCATAATTGATGATGTCCTTGTTCGTGTTGATAAGTTCATATTGCTGGCGGATTTTGTGAATTGGACTGCGAGGTGGGTTTTGAGGTGCCAATTATTCTTGGAAGACCTTTCCTAGCTACAAGGAAGGCATTGGTAGATATTGAAGCTGGGGAGTTGACATTCCATGTGGGTGATGAGAAAGTGGTATTTCATGTATGCAAATCAATGAGACAACCCAATTGCACGGAGGTGTGTTCATTTGTGGACATTGTCACAGCCGTGATAGTGGATGACACAAGTGCATTGAAAATGTTGAAGATCCTCTTGAGGCAGTGCTTCTTAACATGGATGTCAATGATGATGCCGGTAGAGTGGAGTGCGTGAATGCATTGGATGGCATGGGTTCATATTCATATGAGCCTAGGAAGCGATCTTTGGATCTTGAGAATCGCAAAACTCCACCAACCAAGCCATCCATTGAGGAGCCACCGGTGTTGGAGTTGAAGCCACTTCCTCCACACCTCAGGTATGAGTTTTTGGGTTCAAATTCTACTTTACTTGTTATTCTTTCCTCGTGCCTAACTGACATGCAGGTTGACGCCACTTTGGTGGTTCTTCAAAAGCGCAAAAAGGTGATTGGATGGACATTGGCAGATATTCGGGGGATAAGCCCCGCATTTTGCATGCATAAGATCATTTTGGAGGAAGATGCAAAGCCTTCTCTTGAACATCAAAGAAGATTAAATGAGGCTATGCAAGAAGTGGTAAAGAACGAGGTTATCAAGTCGTTAGATGTCGGTGTGGTTTACCCAATCTCAGATAGTTCATGGACCTCTCCGGTCAATGTGTGCCAAAGAAGTGTGGAATGACGGTTGTGACCAATGCCAACAATGAGTTGATTCCTACTCGGACGGTTACGGGTTGGAGACTGTGTATGGACTATATAAAGCTTAACAAGGTAACGAGAAAAGATCATTTCCCATTACCATTCTTGGACCAAATGCTCGATCGTCTTGCGGGCCGGGCCTTTTATTTTTTTCTAGATGGCTACTCGGGGTACAATCAAATTCTCATTGCCCCAGAGGATCAGGAGAAGACAACCTTTACATGTCCTTATGGCACGTTCGCTTTCTCGAGAATGCCATTTGGACTATGTAATGTCCCGACGACCTTCCAAAGCTGTATGATGGCAATTTTCACCGATATGGTGGAGGATATCTTGGAGGTCTTCATGGACGATTTTAGCGTGGTGGGGGATTCATTTGAGGAATGTCTAGTGAACTTGGATAAGGTGTTGGAAATATGTGAAGAAACCAATCTTGTGCTCAACTGGGAGAAATGTCACTTTATGGTGCAAGAGGGTATTGTATTGGGTCACAAAATCTCAAAACATGGAATTGAAGTTGATAAGGCAAAAATTGAGGTTATCTCAAGGCTCCCCCCCTACTTCTATCAAGGGGGTGTGGGGTTTTCTTGGTCATGTCGGGTTCTACCGGCGATTCATTAAAGACTTCTCGAAAATTGTGAACCTGCTTTGCAAATTGTTGGAGAAGGATGTCAAGTTTGTCTTTGATGAGAAGTGCATGGAGTCTTTTGAGCTATTGAAACACAATTTGACCACAACTCCTATCATCATCGCAACTAATTGGGAATTGCCCATTGAACTTATGTGCGATGCGAGTGATGTGGCGGTAGGTGCGGTGCTAGGCCAAAGGATCAACAAACATCAAAAATATCCACCTCGAGAATTGTATTGAGAGGCATTTCATCCCTCTTTGAAATCCCACCGGCTCTTTGGCATGCATCACATCTCTTCACCAAGTCGCTAGCATCTTTAAACAACATCGACCAATAGAAGCCGCAACTTAAAACCATTGAAGTCGTCCTCACCGCCCCCCTCCCCCCCCCATGATGGCCACCATAGGGAGAAGAGTGACAAGCCTCCAATATGTTCATTTGTTCACTTTCTGGTACACATCTTCTTATCACCCCATCCGTGCAAATTTTAAACAAATACGGATCATCCCAATAAAAATCCAAGCTATCCCGCTTGAGTTTCTTCCTTTGGTTGTAAGAGAGCTCACACGGGACATTACCAGTCACAATGAAGTTGGCGATGTCTGCGAACCAAGGCATATCACACATAGAAATGGAAAGAAGCTGCTCATAGGGGAAAGTATCATTTATCTCAACACCATTACATGGTCTCCCCTCTTCCTTTAGCCGGGACAAATGGTTCGCAACTTGATTCTCGCTTCTCTTCCTATCCATAATCTCTAGATCAAATTCCTGAAGGAGTAGCACCCACCTCATCAACCTTGCTTTCGAATCCTTCTTTGTCATCAAATACCGGAGGGCTGCATGGTCCGTGTGTATGATCACCTTTGCCCCTATAAGATAAGGTCAAAATTTCTCCATTGCAAACACAATAGCCAATAGCTCTTTTTCTATCACCGTGTAGTTTCTTTCGGCCTCATTAATCATTTTGCTAGCATAATACACAGGATGGAACATTTGATTTCATGGGTCCGTTCGTGAGCTCTTGTGGGAACATGTATATTCTCGTGGCGGTGGACTATGTTTCAAAGTGGGTTGAAGCCGTGGCTACCCAACAATGAAGCCCGAAGTGTTGTGGCGTTCTTGAAAATGAGTATCTTCACTAGGTTTGGCACCCCTCGTGCTATCATTAGTAATGGGGGGAGGGGTCCCATTTTTGCAATAAGGCTTTCGACTTATTGCTTGCTAAGTATGGAGTTAACCACAAAGTGACCACCCCCTATCATCCACAAGCTCGCGGTCAAGTGGAAGTCTCAAATCGGGAAATAAAGAGTATTTTGTCCAAAATGGTAAATACTAATAGGATCGATGGGTCGAAGAAATTGGATGATGCTCTTTGGGATTATCGGACGGCTTACAAGACTTCAATTGGTATGTATCCATATAGGTTGGTGTTTGATAAGGCTTGCCATCTTCCGGTGGAATTAGAACATAAGGCTATGTGGGCGTTGAGAACATTGAACTTAGAATGGGATGTTGCAGCCAATCTTCGAGTGGAGCAATTGAATGAACTTGATGAGTTTAGATTTCATGCCTACTCTATCTCGTCCTTGTATAAGGACAAGATGAAGTACCTTCATGACAAATATGCTCAGGGTAAGGAATTCAAGGTGCGCGACATGGTTCTTCTTTTCAATTCCTGATTAAAGTTATTTTCGGGAAGCTCAAATCAAAGTGCAGTGGTCCTTTTGAAGTGGTATTTGTCACTCCTTTTGGTTCTCTTGATCTCAAAACAAGAATGGTGAAGTATTCCGGGTCAATGGGCATCGTGTCAAGCACTATTTGGGAAAGTTGGATGACAGCCACGTGGTGGCCCTCATTCATTTGAAGTGATATGATGGTAACATGCATCGTGCTGCAATGTTAAATCAGGCACTTCTTAGGAGGCAACCCATGTCTTTTTCTATTTCTTTGATTTTCTTTGTAGACTAGGATTTTTGAGCTAATGGTTTGCGAGATGTTGCAGGGATAATGTTGAAGCAGTGCAAAACAAAGGCACAAAATGTTAGGTCTCCGATGTTTGCCAGCGCGGCTGCGTTACATATCAGTGCAGTTCGTGCTGGTTTGTGCAAGGATGTCTAAGTCTCTGAAGTTACCAGCGCGGCCGCATAGCATTTTTGTGCGGTCCGTGCTGGGAGAACCCAATTATTCATGCTCTCTAAAGTTTCACATGCGGCCGCTCTACATAACAGTGCGGTCCGCGTGGGAAGCTAGGTTTAAGTGTGCTGGACATAAACCTAGCGCGATCCGCGACCATTTTTGCGTGGCCGCGCTAGTAGGTAAGTAAGGGGTCCCACAGTTTTCTATAAATAGGGACCCAAGGCCTCATTTTACCCTTTTCGCACTCTGACTTACTGCTCCCTAATTTCTATTATTCATCTGAGACTTTTGCATCAAGTATTTTGATTCTTCATAATTCCTGGTAACATTTCTTGCTAATTTCATTCATTAGTTTTAATTTTTAATTATTATGTTTGCTTCCCAGTAGTATAGCTTCTTATTTTTTTCCCATTTTTCTTAGGTTTAATGATTAGATTAGTTTTTTGTGTTAGTTTTGAACACTGGGCATGAATTACTATATGGCTAATTGAGTAGGGACAACTAGGACTCAAAGACTTGATAAAAAATGGACTAAAATGTTAAACCCTAACTCAGTTCAATTACATGGCCTAGCGCGATTGCGCGTCTTTTCTGCGCGGTCCACATTGATTCTTCTGTGGGTGCCTAACTTGCCTAGCGCAGCCGCATCTTATTTTTGCGCAGTCCGTGCTGGCCCAACGCCGCTACGTTCCATATCAGTGCGGACCACGTTGGGGAGATTCAGAGAAGCCTATTTTGAGGTATAAGCTCAGCGCGGCCGCGCATCAGTTTTACGCGGTCCGCGCTACCTCAGCGCGACCGCGTGACTCTTTTGTGCGGTCCGCGCACCTCTATTCTGCTGTACACTGCTTCTGTGTTATGAAATTAACTGTGTCCTCCTCTTGTGTTCTTCATCTATTCCACTGCATGTGCTTAAACTAACAATGTTAGACGTGTATTTTTTGCAGATCATGGTTAAAAAATGAGGCGGTAAACAACCACAACAACCCGGGAGAGGTGGTGCCTCCCGAGGGGGTAAGGGAAAGAGAATTGCTAAACTCACTCCCCAGGCTCAGGAAATCATTAAAAAGACCCGTAAACTGATATGGGCTGCTGATAGGGCTGCCTCTCATTCTTCGGGGAGTGAGTATGCACCATCCAGGAGCATATCTTCATAGTCTGCCTCCACTCACATCACTGACCCAGTCCAATTACATGACACTCCTCCACCTTCACCCTTATCCAAAAGACTAGTCAACGTAGTCCCGGATTCGTCTGATGAGTCCGTAGCAGGAAGTAATGAACAATAATCCACCTCCCCCACAACTTCAATATCTGGGGAGAGTGTAGGATATGGTGAGGGGGGGTGAGCCTCAAGTCGGGGGAGTTGATCGAACCAGAAACCCTGAAGCCTGGGCAGATAGATTTGTTAGTGAGTTGGCATTCCACAAATTTAGAGAGTGGTGGCCCTTGAGGAAGTTGATCCTGGAGAGAACATTCATTGACAAAGACCTTGTACCTCTCAACCCTAACGTGCAAAATCAATTCCGTACTAGATTTGGCTAGGACTTCTTCAAGGAGAGATGTATTGATGCCAATGAACACATGGTGAAAGACTTTTATTGCAATGTTTCTCACATAGTCAAAGATACGAAGGTGAGAGACAAAATGGTAGTGTTTGATGGGAAGTCGCTGAATGACTACTTGGTGTTCAAGGAGGAGGATGAATCGGAGTATTTAGCTAAGCTGGCAATGGGTGAAGAAGTGCGTCCTTGGTTGGCTGACTACTTGGCAGCCCCGGGCACTGTTCCAAAATGGTTGAAAGTGGGGGAGAAGATTCTATGGAACACCTTCAGTTTTGAAGCTATCTTTGTTTGTAGTAGGCTTGATCCTTCTACTCATGATCACTCCGTTCCACTTCCCTGGGCTGTTCTTGTGGCATCCATCATGGCTAGGCTACCTCTCAATGTGGGTAACATCATCTCGAGGGTGATTTCTACTGTCGGACAGGAGACCAACACAAATTACCCCTTCCCTAACACCCTGTCTATGTAGTTTAGGGATTTGAAGGTAGAGAGGAAACATTTTGATGTCAAGGCCAAGCCGGTGGCCCCTACTCATGGTATAGCCAGTTGGGTTCGGACAACCCAAAGTCAAAGAAGTACCCGTCGCCCACCTCTGCCCCAACTGGCCAGTCTGAGGAGCCAGTTGTGGTAGAGCTTTCTACTGGGCCATCCACCATTCCTGGTACTACTACTGGTGAGACCTTGCCCCTGGGTCCTTCTTCTGTTGCTGGTCCTTCTACTTCATCTGACCCGGGAGTCCCTTCATCAAAGACTCATCGGTTCACTGTCCACCAGCTTAGCCAGTCACTAGCCAGTTTAAACAACTGGATATCAGCTGCGACATCCAAGTTGTCCACATTGGCCACTTCAGTTGAGGCCCAGTCAACACCAACCATTGCTCAGATTCCTCAATCTATTGAGGATACCTTGAAGAATCTCCTGGCCAATCATGAGAAGATTTTGGAGTCTCAGGACACCTTGACTAAGGTGGTAGATTCACATGGCAAAGTTCTCAAAGAGCTTGCCAAGGAGAAGTGAAGGGCATCTAGGGAGTCGATGAAGAAACTTAGAGAGGACATGGACAAGCTATTGGCATATCAGATGCCTTTAGACTTGCTACTTGGGGATCCAGCCCTAGACCCAGTAGCATCTTAGCCACAGCAGGAGGAGGAGCCCATGCCTCCAAGGAAGAAGAGGAAGCTTCCTAGCACCGAGGGTGCAGTGATGGAGATAGCAGAGGTTCAGGAGGGTCCCTCCAGTGTTCGCACCAGAGATTCAGCCGGTCCATAACCCGGCCCCTATCCCAGCAACAAAGCAGTAACAAGCTGGGAACCAGTCTGAGGTTCCCATCCATACAGAGGACTGGGGGACCACTGAGCAGCCCATGCAAACGGATCAGGCTTAGGGAGCCATTCTATATCATTTGACCTTATTTTATGCTTATTTGTGTAGTTGGTATTGGGGACAATGTCAACTCTTATTCGTGGGGGTGTGCCCTACCTTTTTGGATTATCTGGATAATTGTATATATTAGATTCTTACTTTATGTCTTTTTCTATTTCTAGTTGGTCTGTATATAAATTCACATTTTAGCTACTCTTCTCGTACTTTTATTCTCTTTTGGTTTGTATGTAAAGTACTTTTGGTAGATATTCATCCCTAATTGTATATTCTACTCCCCTACTGTACATATTCATTCGATTTTTCTATTTTCGCAAAATTTTTCGTTTTTAGCTTAGTAGATAGGCTCGTAGCCTTTCGTTTTGTTTTTGGTGTTTTCAATAAACTCTTGGTTTTTTTAATGCCACGGTTCTTTCCAAGGGTAGAGCATAGTGTGAACCGGGTGGCTCTCCCGATGATAGATGGAGTGACTATCTTCTTAAGGGTTTGAGTCTATTTCTGTGATTTTTCTTTTGTTTTTGATATTTCGTAGTTAAGATACCTCAGGCAAAGCTTCACTTGGGCCTAACACATTTGCCTTTGATCCCATGGTCAAAGACATAATGTTGTGTTTAGGGTAGGGTGAAAGTCATGGACTTGAGACTTTTGTGTTGACCAAACAATCATCATGTGGTCTTGTTGGACCATTGTGCGCTTGAATCGTAACTAAGATCGTTGTGGGCCCTCAACTCGATATCTTTAGCAATCCCCTAGCATGTGTGGTGAGGAATATAATTTTGAGTCCAAGTCCTAAGCTAATGTTCTAGAACTTGCCCCGAGTTTTTGTTCAGGCAAAATCATAGGTGAAGTTTGACTTGATAAGTGACTATAGGCTCTCGTTGATCCAATTGTAAAATGAAAAATTCCATGGCCTACCAACAAAATGATCCCTAGTTAACCCTTTTGAGCCTTAAACCTTCTTCTTTCATGAACCAATGTTACAAGCCTATACCCATTTCTACCCTTTCTTGGCACCTACGCTTCCCTTGAGCAATGACAAAGTCAAAGTTTGGGGGGAGAGACAAGAAGGAAAACAAAAAGGGAAAAAGTCACTAAAGCAAAAAAAGAGAAAGGCAAGGCAATGAAAAAGAGAAAAAGAAAGACCAAGGTAAAAAAGAATAAAAAGGGGTCAATAAAAACAAAAGTGAAAAAGGTGTGGAAACAAAAGTAGAAAAAGGAGAAATGATTTGAAGTGCCTAAGAAAGAGTGACAATATGTCCTTCTAACCCCTTGAAAAGAAATGAATTACTCAAAAGAGTCAAGAAAGTGTGCCAAAATAAATCAAAGAAAGTGCTTAAGGGAAGTTTGAACCCATTTGGACAAAAACATGTCCTACCCTTACCTAAAAGCCTTCACAATTGACTCCCCAAAAGCCCTATAGGATCTTGAGCCTAAGGGAACCTACATTAGTGGATACTTACATAAGGGGCAAGCATATGGTACCTGGAGCCGGACTTGTGACCTTTTTGTGAGAGAAATGAGTGAAAGTCCATCAACTTCGATTTGTGTGTCAATACCCTAAAAGGTGAAGTTCGGTTAGGGAGAGTTGAGGATGTGTGAGTTTGGGTTCCACAATGACCAAGGTATTTGAGAAAAGCTCTGTGATGAAATGTGTCAACCCTTGATGCTCTTGTGTCACACTTGATCCATAGTTTTCAAAAGCTTAAAATGTGTTAATGATGCATTCGTATTGAGGGCAATTGTTAATCCCAATTGATGCTTGCTGATGTTACTTTAGGATGGCTGGAAATTCTTGGATTCCCTTTTTAAGGGTGGGTCTTATTTTGTTTGCTTGAGGACAAGCAAAGGTTTAAGTTTGGGGGATTTGATAAGTTAGGATTTTAACATGATTATACCCCTACTTGCTATTGCTTTGGTTATAAATTGCCACAAAATAGTCCCAAAATGTTTACAAGTTGCGCTTGATTGCACGTTTGAGCGACGAGATGACAAATGTCAAAGATTGGCTCAAAACGGAGTGAAACCTGCCAAGTGTCAAAGACCAAGTGAAGTGAGGGACAGGAATACCTAGCGCGGACCGCGCTCCATTTCTACACGGTCCGCGCCAGAAGGTTCAGAGACCCACAAGCCGTACCATATTTCTACGCGGTCCGCGTGGATGAGATTCAGAGAGTTGGAGTTTTGTCAAATCTAGCCACGCGGCCGTGCTGCATTTTTGCACGGTCCGCGCTAGTTTTCCACCACGACCGCGCTACATATCTGCGCGGTCAGCGGTCCCAATTTCAGAGAGCAGAGTTCAAGAGTCCAAAAGCCAACACGACCGCGCTACCTTTTTGCGCGGTCCGCGCTGACCCCGCAGGGGTATTTTTGTCCAATTTTTCTAGCCCGGTATAAATAGGACATTTTACCATTTTTAGGTTAAGTTTTATGTTCTGAACAAGAGCTGCACTCATGAGACGTATTTTGTAGCCTAGTTTGGCAATTTTTCTCTTCAATATCATAATTTCTAATTAGTAATCAATCATTATGTTATTTTCATCATCTATTTCTTCTGTTTCATCTCTAATTATGTCTAGCTAAACCCATTAGCTAGGGTTGTGGCTCAACCCTAGTGTGGGTGTCGACGCCCCCCCTTTTCCCCCCTTCTTTAAAAAGAAAGAAATCAGATGTACGATATTATGGACAAAACAACTATTATTCCCTTTTGAGGAATCGGGTTATGGAATTTAAAGAGTCGCCACCTAATGATTATAGTACATTAGGACACTTTAAAGAGAAGAAGTGATTTTGAAAGAAAACCAGAGTTTGGGTAAGGGCTTGAGATTATCTCGAGGGGAAGGTGTTAGGCACCCCTCAAGATCCACTAGTGTGTTTCTCGGCCATGCTTTGATTATGACTTTAAAAGGAAGTGAGAGAAAACAAGTAAAACTTTGCACATAAGAATCACGAATAAGTTTCAAGTTTTGAAAAGGGTAAAGAAGACAGAAAGAGACAGT
>MU735728.1:32031-46476 GCA_026770625.1 Nicotiana glauca
TGAGGGGTCAGGGGGTAGGTTAGGCTTTAATTTAGGTAATATAATCTGGGCCGTTGATCTTACTTGATCAACGACTCAGATTAAATCAAAGGTGGACTAGGTATTTGAATGGGTATGGGTTGGGTTAGTTTGGGATGGAATTGAGTTTAAAAATTGGGGTCAAATGTGGTTATAATTGAAATGGAAATAGGCTAGCCTTTAAATAGCCACTTTTCCCTTTTTTAATTAATTAAAATAGTTAAAAATAATTTTAAAATAAATTGAACACACAGTGCTAATTGATAACATATATTTAATTTAAAAATATCTGGAGCAATTTTATAATTATAAAATGCGGTTAATTATAACATAGGCTATAATTGCAATTTTAAACAATTTAGCTTAAAAATATCGAATAAATTTATAAAAAATATGCAAAAATCACCTTAATAATATTTGGTGTAAATATAATGATGGAAAATAACTGACTCACAAAAAAGACAATTTTGGAATAATTATTAAGGGTTTATACTGTTAAAATAGATAATAAATTAATTCTAAATTTTTAAAGAATTGGGAAAAATACTAAAACCTTTGGGGATGCTTATATATGCATATGAATGCTATTTGAAAGTATTTTTGGGGTATAAAAATACATAGGAAAAAATTGGGTATCAACAGTGGGTAGTTAATGGGTGTTGCATTCTAGGGTGAGATTGAGATTGGGTGTTTGTTATTTTGGTTAATTTTGTGTTTCAATCTAGAATTTGTGGTTGCAAACATGAATTAAAAGCTTAGTGTGTCTAAATCTTATTGAGAAAGAGAGTCTATGACCCTAAAGTTAACCCAACAAGGAATTGGGATGGACCCATGAGAATGGTAGTCCTAATTAACGGGTTAAATCTCGAGAGAGTAATTACCCTACTTGAACCCTAGTTGCTTGGTCAAATTGGCCTACCCAATTGGTCTTGAGAAAGTCAATTGAGCAAAATCGTTCTTTCTATCGAGAAGTGTGAGAATGAGTCCAATTATGCAACGGTTATAGCACGAGTCCCAAATATATCAATCTCCCCTTTGTTACTTCTACCCGTTAGCTAGCCACCTAGGTAGTGTCACGACCCTAGTGCTTTCTCTATAGTTAATACAACTTAGCGATATTTCCTTAGCATAATTTAGCTTTAATCCTTAGATTACAATAGTAGTTTTAAATATAAAAATCCCAAAAATGTTAGGAGTGCAATTAGAAGTACAAACGCAAGTCTACGCTAAACAGGCAATACAACTCCACTCCAAGCTCCCTGTGGAAATTTGACCCCGAACCACTATTCGGGTAAAAGCTATTGCTTCCCGCTCTTCCTACCATTGTGTAGTGTTGATACAGATGCGATCAGTAACTGAGTTTTTATTAGAACCCCAGGTTTTGACCACGTTGGCCTGAGGGGAGTTTTGGTCATTTTATCTAAATTTGCATCTTAGCTTTAAATTAAATAGTGGAATCAATTGCTTGAGATGTTATTTATGAGATGTACTTGAAATGAATAGATTTGGGCCATTTGGAGTCAAATACTCGTGGCAAAAGTGTGGTTTCAAGTTGAATTTGGTGCCAGTTTGAGGTAAGTGGCTTGTCTAACCTTGTGTGGGGGACCTTCCCTTTAGGATATGATAATTAGTAATTGAATGCCTTGTACGTGAGGTGACGAGCGAGTACTTGAGCTAATTGTTGAAAAACCCAGTTTTTGATTAAATATTTAGACTGAGTTTCTTTCTTAGCTGCTTTATTCCATTTGCAACTATAGCCTGTGTTAGTTTAGAAAAGCATGTTTAGTTGATCCAAATTGCCTAATTGCTTAAGTTGCTTTGTTGTACTACGCGAAACATGTTAGGCTAGCACTATCTGTTTGTCTTGAAATTATGAACTTCATTTCTGAATATCTCCTTATTGTGACTGCGTATTTACATTAGGACTACGTATGTAGGATTTCGGTAGCTTTCCCATATTTGTTTACTTTGGGAGTACGGGTTAGATTCCCGGTAGATCCCCCTGCATATTTACTTTGGGACTGCTGGCTAGATTCCCGATAGATCCCCCTGCATATTTACTTTGGGACTATGGGTTAGATTCCCAATAGATCCCCCCGCACATTAATAGTTGGACTATGGGACGGTATCCTAGGAGATCCTTCGGATAAACTCATATGATGGACTATGGGACGGTATCCCGGGAGCTCCTTGGACAGTTGATGAAAAGGACTACAGGAAGGTATCCTAGGAGATCCTCGTTGTTGGTATTGGTATTGAGCTTTTTTACTCTGTTTTATGTTAAATTTCTGAGTGTTGATTGTTGTCTTGTATGGCCTGCTTTACTTCATAGTCATAGCTATTATTTCCGCTTATTTCATACTATTGCAATATTTATTAATGTTATTATTCTCAGTAGGGCCCTGACCTTCCTCGTCACTACCAAACCGAGGTTAGGCTTGGCACTTACTAAGTACCACTGTGGTGTACTCATGCCTCTCTTGCGCATATTTTTCATGTGCAGACCCAGGTACTTCATCTCAGGCGCACTATCCTTGAGGCCAGGAGAGCTACGAAGACTTTAAGGTACTTCTGCAGCATCCGCAGACCAAGGTGTCTTCCCCTTTACTCTATCTATAGTATTTAGCCTTCTTTCGTACTTTTATTTAGACAAATTCTGGAGATTACAGCCGTATATTACTTTTCATTAGCTTGTGTTCCCGTGAGTTTTCGGGTTTTGGGGTGTTATAGTAGACTTTCGCATTTATATTGAGTTGTATATGTCGAGCGGCAGTTATATACATATTTCTTTTAGTTGTTCAGTTTTAATTAAATTATTCCGCAAGTTATGTTATTTTCCGTATTGTTAGGCTTACCTAGTTATAGGAAATAGGTGCCATCACGACATGTTCACAGAGGGTGAAATGGGGTCGTGACAAGTTGGTATCAGTGCTCTAGGTTCATAGGAGTCACGGGACACAGGCCGATTTATTAGAGTCTCGTTGATCGGTACGGAGACGTCTGTACCTATCTACGAAAGGCTATGTAACTGTTAGGAAAAAAATTCCCACTTCATTTGATTTCCTTGTTGTGAGATATTTTGACATCATAAGTTCTAAACTTCTATCTTCTATTCTCTCACAGATGGTGAGGACACGCGCTACTCGGGATGATCAGAGGCCGGGGCCGGGGTAGAGGTCGAGGATGCACACGTGGTACAGCTAGAGCACCTACGCAAGCTGCCGTCGAGGTACCACCAGCAGATCTAGTCGGAGCCCAGGCACCTGGCACGCCTACTACTGCCACTACTACTCCAGCTCTTCAGGAGACTTTGGCTTAGTTCATGAGTATTGTTACACAACACCTTTCTGATGTTCTTTGTAAGGGCAACGTAAGGATAGGCAACTGATGTCAGTGCGGTTTCTGTCCACCAATGAGGTCCCCTCCGCACGCTAGACTAAATCGTCAGTGCCGTGCGGGAAAACCAATGTCACGAGCAATTGTGGAAGCTGAGAGTGAATTGGGTTTTGAATAATGATGCTGACTTTGTTGATGAATGAAAGCTGATTACAAAAGATGCGGTGTCGAGGGGGAGAGACACCAGTAAAGAGAAATGATTGCTTGAAGATGTTTGATTGCTTAGTCCTACCTAATAATACTTAAAAAAAATAATCCAATGTTACATGACTTGTCCTAATAAAGCTGTAAAAGCACACTGAATGAAAATGATGTAAACTAGCCTAAAACAATAAAGTGAGAAGGACTTAGTTTATTACAAAGTAGAAATAAGTCCGATGGCAGCAACTTTATCTTGCGGGTCAGGGTCTGCACGCGCGGTGCTGGGGCGCGCGCGACACTTGTTGTGTTCGCCTGAGGCTGGGCGCTGGCGCTTGGCATCAGAGTCTGGGGTGCGAGGCGCTACTGGAATGGGCCTGCAGCTTGGCACTGGCGAGGCATCAGGATGGGCGCGCGCGGCATTGTCAGGGCACGCAGCGCTGTTGTAATTGGCCAGCCACTGGGCGCTGGCGAGAGGCATCAGTGGGGCGACAGAGGCACGTGCGCGCTTGTCGCTTGGCAAAGCCAAGACCACAGGGCCGACCATGGCACTAAGCATTGTGAGGCTTGCTAGGACGCAATGGGGTGCAGTCAAAGGGTCATGTGGCGTGTTTGGAAAGCAGCCCATGACATTCTCCCCCACTTGAGTTGGCATCATCCTCGGAGCCTTATCAGGATGATGATGATGATGATGGTTGTTCTGATGGTTGATGGTTGGGAGGTCTACACCCCTCCGTTCTGGGAGGTCTGCGCCCCTCTGTTCTAGGAGGTCTGCGCCCCTTTGTCCTGGAAGGTCTGCGCCTCTCTGTTCTTTGAGCCTTCTTTGGTAGCGAAGCAATGATGTCATGCAGCTGGCATGGAAGAATGGATGGATCTTCCACCATGATGGAGTTTTCACCTGGTATGTGGATTTCCCAATAAGTTTTTCAATGGACAGGGGCCCGATGTATTTTTGCTGCAGGCGAGGGTCATGGGTCCTCTCTGCAAACAAGTATCGCTTTGGGATGCATAACATTACTTTGTCCCCTGTTTGATGATGGGCAAAGAAAAGATTATGTTCAGTGAATCTTGTTGCCTGCTCTTGGGCTCTGACGAGATAGCTCAGCACTATCTCCATGTTGCGCTCCCATTCGCTTGAGAAGCTGGCAGCTCGAGGCATTTTCAGCATGATGGATGCATTCCCTATTTGCGGGAGAAGCGGTTGCTGTCTGGTAACAATTTCAAAAGGCGTTTTGTTTGTGTGAAGGCCCTTTTGAGAATTGAAACACAATTGAACAGCATCCAAGAACTTCACCCAATGCTTCTGTGATCCGGTTGCAAAGTTGCAGAGATATTCCTCCCGCATGTCATTGAACCTGTCTGTCTGGCCATCCGATGATGGATGGATGTCTGATTTGTGACTCAATGTTGACCCAAAGCAATTGAAGAGATGGGTCCAAAAGTTGCTAGTCAAGCGTGAGTCGTGGCCACTAACAATGTGTTTGGGCATGCCCCAATGTTTGATGATGTGCGAGAAGAAGAGTCTGGCTGCATCTTCTGCTGAGATGTTCTGCGGGGCTTCTATGAGGGTTGCATAGTTTAAAAATTGATCTATGACAACCATGATGGATGCAAGGTTATCGACTTGGGCCAATCCTGCGATGAACCTAAGGGAAACACTTTCCCAGCATCTCTGCAGGACATGTGATGGCTGTAAGGGTCCCTTCTGAGATGAGCGATCCGACTTGTCCTTGTGGCATGGCTGACAAGTCTTTACATGCTGATGAGTGTCACCCGTCTTTTATGGCCGGGTACATGATGGATGTTTGTTGTTATAAGGGGTAGTCGGAACCAAGGGTTCATGCTTGTCAACTACCTTCTCTAACTGCATGGCCGAGATGTTTCCAGCGCCCGTCTTTATAGGAAAGCATGGTATAGTGCAGGGCTTGGCCCCATTTTCTCCTATCATGATGAGCATGTTGGCATATGGTACTGGAATGGTGTTGGTTTGCCTCATGAAGTCCAAACCCACTATCATGTCGAAGTCATCTATGATTGTGATGCGCAGGTCGATGCTTCCTTTGTATGGGCCAAGTTTCACTGGGACATTTGTGGCTGTTCCACCCAATGTCTGGGGTGGCGAGTTGATGGCCTTGACACAACCTTTACTCTTCTTGACCACTAGACCAAGGCGCTCTACCTGTGTTGAATCCAAGTAGTTATGGGTAGCACCCGTGTCTATCAGTACGTGAATGGGATGCCTATTCACTTTTAGCTCGATGTAACATTAGGGCCCTCGCTTGCTTAGAAGGTCCTTCGTCCATCTTTGAGATTTTCTTAGGAGGACATGGGCTGATCCCTGCTAAGACATGTGGGATAGAGCCAACAAGTGTATTGAAGGCGCCTACCTGATCTGATTCTATTGTGCCTGAGGTATCTGACTCATCCTCGACATCTTGATGAGCATTGATTTTTATGGTTGGGCATTCATTGTTCCAATGTGCCCCGCCACAATGACGGCATTCTGAGGGAGGATTTCTCCCCTGATTGTTGTTGATGGATGCAGTGCTGTTATTGTTGGAGGGAGGAGTCTTAGTTTTAGATGCACTCCGATCTCCCCCACTTTTGCTTGGACCACCATGTCTGGGATGGTTCCCACTGAATCCCTCTCGAACAGGCAGCTGGGGCCTGTCATTCTGAGTTCCGAAATGATAATCACCAAGGCATTCAGCAGCTTGAATAGCCTTGGGCAAGGTGTTTACCCGTTGTCTCTGTAGTTCCATAAGGGCATGAGGTTTCAAACCTTCAATGAATGTGAAGAGTTTGTCTTTGTCTCCCATGTCGCATATGTTCAGCATGAGTGCGGAGAATTCGCGCACGTACTCCCTCACTGCTCTGGTGTGGCGGAGCTCCCGTAGCTTTCTCCTTGCATTGTATTCCATATTTTTGGGGAAGAACTGCAGGCGTATGGCTGCCTTCAATTCATCCCATGTTTGGAAGGTATCTTCACCGGCCTTGATGGCTTCGTATTTGACCTGCCACCAATGTTTGGCATCACCCTGATGATACGTGGCAGTTGTTGCCACCTTTTCAGATTCTTCCAAATGGCCCACGGTATCGAAGTATTGTTCGACGTCGAAGATAAAGTTTTCCACTTCTTTAGCATCTCGGGATTCATCGTATGGTATAGGCTCCGGTATCTTAAGTTTATGTGGAATGGAGGTGAGATTTGCTGCACCCCTGATGTGGTTGTCGCCTCCTCAAAGCAGGCTCTGTAAGGTAGCATTGACAATATTGAGCTGGCCTATCAAGTCATCTATGGTTTGCTGCATGGCAGTTAGTCTGTCTGCCTCATGTTGCCGATGGGCTAAATCGTCGGCACGCTCCTATTGGAGGTCCTCAAATTTGCCATTAATATTGGCAGTTTTAATGGCTACTACTTGTCGGTCCTCCTTAGAGTCACGACTGATGTTTGCAATGTCATTTTTGGCCCGCCGCATGCTACGGTCCAGGTCGTCCAACCTTTGCACTAGGTTGGTGCTTAGGTCTGGTGCCGAATCAATGATGGGTCATAGTCGGTCAACCATCTCTTCTAGGGAGTCTAGACGCTCCCCGTGATTCACCATGGTCAGAAATGGTGATGATGGCAAATGTGTTCCCTCATCCGATGTCGAGCCTAGGCTCTGATACCAACTGTTACGCAATGCCTTCCTGATGTTATTTGGAAGGGCAGCGTAAGGCTAGGCAACCGATGTCAGTGCGGTTGCCATCCGCCAATGAGGTTCCCTCCACATGCTAGACTAGATCGTCAGTGCCGTGCAGGAAAACCAATATCACGAGCAATTGCGGAAGCTGAGAGTGAATTGGGTTTTGAATGATGATGCTGATTTTATTGATGAATGAAAGATGATTACAAAAGATGCGGTGTCGAGGGGGAGAGACACCAGTACAGAGAAATGATTGCTTGAAGATGTTTGATTGCTTAGTCCCCCCTAATAATACTTAAAAAAAATAATCCAAAGTTACATGACTTGTCCTAATAAAGCTGTAAAAGCACACTGAATGAAAATGATGTAAACTAGCCTAAAACAATACAATGAAAAGGACTTAGTTTATTACAAAGTAGAAACAAGTCCGATGGAAGCAACTTTGTCTTGCGGGTCAGGGTCTGCGTGCGCGGTGTTGGGGCACGCGCGACACTTGTTGTGTTCGCCTGAGGCTAGGCGCTGGCACTTGGCATCAGGGTTGGGGCATGAGGCGCTACTGGAATGGGCCTGCAGCTTGGCGCTGGCAAGGCATCAAGTTGGGCGTGTGCGGCATTGTCAGGGCGCGTGGCGCTGTTGTCATTAGCCAGCCATTTGGCGCTGGCAAAAGGTATCGGTGGGGCGGTAGAGGCACATGTGCGCTTGTCGCTTGGCGCAGCCAAGACTACGGGGCCGACCATGTCGCTAGGCATTGTGAGGCTTGCTAGGACGCAATGGGGTGCGACCAAGGGGTCATGTGGCATGTGTGAAAAGCAGCCCATGACAGTATGTACACCACCTTAGCTCAGGCAGAGTTGCTTCCCCTTGCTGCAGCTACATCCCAGGCTGGGGGAGGGGCACAGACTCCCGCCGTCCGCGCTCTTGAGCAGCGAGTGCAGGTTGAGCAGGCTCCCAAGATTATTCTCACACCGCCTGCAGTGCCAGTTTAGCTCAGGGACGGGTCAGCTGCTTCAGAGGACGAGTAGCGGAGACTTAAGAGGTTCAAGAAGTATGATCCCCCAGTATTCAGTGGATTAGCATCAGATGATGCCTTGGTATTTATAGAGGAGTGTCACCATATTCTTCACACTATGGGCATAATAGAGTCCAACGGGATTTCCTTTACGGCCTTCCAGCTTTGGGGAGCAGCCTATGATTGGTAGCGCACTTATGAGATAGACAGTCCAACCGAGGATACCTCACTGACCTGGACTCAGTTCTCAAATATGTTCATGAGAGAGTTTGTTCCCCAGAGTCTCAGGGACGCATGGCGCGCAGAGTTTGAGAATTTGCACCAGGGTGCTATGACCGTTTCAGAGTATGCTATCCGCTATACCAGGTTGGCCAGGTAGGCATTGGCCTTGGTTGCTACAGTTCGGGAGAGAGTTCGCAGGTTCATTGAGGGTCTTATCCCACCCATCATATATAACATGGCTCGAGAGTTGGAGATGGACATTCCTTATCGGTAGGTAGTGAGCTTTGCTAGGAGGATTAAGGGTATGCTTGCCAGGGAGCAAGGGGAGAGGGAGGCCAAGAGGTCTCGAGAGCCGAGTCACTACTCTGGTGCCCGTACCCCAGCAACAGGTCATTATGGCAGAGGTTACGTGGATCGCCCTACTCATTTAGCTCTTCCAGAAGCTAGCAGTGCTCCAGCTCCGCTTATACCTCAGGAGCCTTACTATGCACCTCCAGTTTCTAGCGCACCTCCTGCGCGAGGTGTTTCCAGTGGTCAGTCCAGCAGACCTAGCCCTAATCATTCACAGCCACCGTGTCCTCCCAGAGCTTGTTTCGAATGTGGTGATACATGCCATATGGTTAGGGACTACCCCAGACTTGGTAGGGGTGCATTTTCACAAATTGCTCAGCCACAGCGTGCTCCTCAGAGTTCTCAGGCTATGGTCACAGCTCCAGTTGCTACCCCACCTGCCTAGTCGGCTAGGGGTTGAGGTCGGGGAGATAGAGGTTTCCCTCGAGAGAGAGGTCGAGCTAGATATTATGCTATTCCTGCTCGTACTCTATCATTACATGTATTATACTGGTTTGTCACAGAGAGGCATCGGTTCTATTCGATCCGGGCTCTACTTATTCTTCTGTGTCTTCTTACTTTGCTCCACAATTGGTATGCCTTGGGATTCTTTGAGTGCCCCCGTTTATGTTTCTACTCTTGTGGGGGATTCTCTTATTGTGGACCGCGTTTATCGATCATGTTTGGTTACTATTCATGGTTTTGAGACCAGAGCGGATTTATTGTTACTCTGTGTGGTTGATTTTGACATTATTTTAGGCATGGACTGGTTGGCGCCCCATTTTGCTATTCTTGATTGTCACGCCAAGACCGTGACGCCACTATGCCAGATATTCCGTGTGTTGAGTGGAGTGGTACTTTAAATCACACCCCAGTAGAGTTATCTCTTTTCTTAAAGCTCAACATATGGTTGAGAAGGGGTGTGCCGCGTATTTAGCTTATGTGAGAGATGTCTATGCTGATACCCCTTCTGTTGATTCGGTTCCTGTGGTACGGGATTATCCCGATGTGTTTCCAGCTGATCTTCTGGGCATGCCGCTCGATAGAGACATTGATTTTGGCATTGACCTGTTGTCGGGCACTCAGCCCATTTCCATTCCTCCATATCGTATGGCTCCTTCTAAGTTGAAGGAATTGAAGGATCAGTTGTAGGAATTGCTTGATAAGGGTTTTATTCGACCCAGTGTTTCACCGTGGGGTGCTCTTATTTTGTTTGTGAAGAAGAAGGATGGTTCTATGCGTATGTGTATTGATTATCGCCAGTTGAACAAGGTTACAGTGAAGAACCGTTATCCTTTGCCTCATATTGATGATTTGTTTAACTAGTTTCAGGGCGCACAAGTGTTTTCTAAGATTGACTTGCGCTCAGGTTACCATCAGTTGAAGATTCGGGAGCCAGATATCCCGAAGACTGCCTTCAGGACTCGGTATGGTCATTACGAGTTCCTTGTTATGTCATTTGGCCAGACCAATGCCCCAACAGCTTTCATGCATTTGATGCACGGTGTGTTTAGGCCATATCTTGACTCGTTCATTATTATTTTTATTGATGATATTCTGGTGTATTCCCGGAGTCGGGAAGATCATGAGCAACACCTGAGGACCGTGTTTCAGATCCTGAGAGAGAAGAAGCTATATGCAAAGTTCTCAAAATGTGAGTTTTGGTTGAGTTCGGTGGCATTCTTAGGCCACGTGATTTCGAGCGAGGGCATTCGGATAGATCCGAGGAATATAGAGGTCGTGCAGAGTTGGCTCAGGCCGTCCTCAGCTACAGAGATTCGCATCTTCCTTGGTTTGGCGGGCTACTACCGTTGTTTCGTGGAGGGGTTTTCATCGATTGTGGCCCTTATGACTAGATTGACCCAGAAGGGTGCCCCATTTTAGTGGATAGAGGAGTGTGAGGCGAGCTTTCAGAAGCTCAAGAAAGCTTTAACTACATACCCAATTTTGATATTGCCTAGCGGTTCGGGGTCTTATACTGTCTATTATGATGCCTCGAGAGTTGGCCTTGGAGCGGTGTTGATGCAGGATGGTATGGTGATTGCCTACACGTCCAGGCAGTTAAAGATACATGAGAAAAACTACCCTGTCCACGACCGCGAGTTAGATGCTATTGTTCATGCGTAGAAGATCTGGCGTCATTATTTGTACGGTGTGCCTTGTGAGATCTATACTAACCATCAGATTTTGCAGAACTTGTTCAAGCAGAAGGATCTAAATTCATGCCAGAGGAGATGGTTGGAGTTTCTAAAGGACTATGACATTACTATTCTGTATCACCGGGCAAGGCCAATGTGGTGGCGGATGCCTTGAGTCACCGGGCGGAGTGTTTGGGGAGTTTGGCATATTTACCAGCTTCAAAGAGGCCTATGCCGATGGATGTTCAGGCCTTAGCTAGCCAGTTTTTGAGATTGGATCTTTCGAAGCCCAGTCGGGTTCTAGCTTGTGTGGTTTCCCGGTCTTCCCTATTTGATCGTATCAGGGAGCGGCAGTATGATGACCCTCATTTGCTTGTCCTTAAGGACAAGGTCCAGCGCGTGATGCCAGAGATGTGACCATCGAATATGATGGGGTATTAAGAATGCATGGCCGGATTTGTGTGCCCAATGTTGATGAGCTTCGAGATTTGATTTTAGCAGAGGCCCACAGTTTTCGGTATTCCATCCATCCGGGCGCCGCGAAGATGTATCAGGACTTGAGGCAGCACTATTGGTGGAGGCGGATAAAGAAAGATATAGTTAGGTATGTGTCTAGATGCCTCAACTGCCAGCAGGTAAAGTATGAGCACTAGCGACCGGGTGGGTTGCTTCAGCAGATAGAGATTCCGGAGTGGAAATGGGAGCGCATCACCATGGACTTCGTATCTGGACTCCCACGGACCTTGAAGAAGTTTGATGCCATTTGGGTCATTATGGATCGGCTGACCAAGTCCGCTCATTTTATTCCTGTGTGTACCACTTATTCATTAGAGAGGTTGGCGGAGATTTATATCCGGGAGATCGTCCGTCTGCATTGTATTCCAGTTTCTATTATTTCAGACAGAGGTACTCAGTTTACATCGTGGTTCTGGAGAGCCGTGCAGCAGGAGTTAGGTACTCGGGTGGAGTTGAGCACATCATTTTTTCCCCAGACAGACGGACAGTCCTAGCACACTATCCAGATTCTTAAGGATATGCTCCGTCCGTGTGTGATTGATTTTGGAGGGTCTTGGGATCAGTTCTTGCCTTTACAGGAGTTTGCCTACAACAACAGCTACCAATCAAGCATCCAGATGGCTGCTCATGAGGCTTTATATGGTAGACGGTGTTGATCTCCGATTGGATGGTTTGATCTGGGGGAGGCTCGGTTGTTAGGTACGGATTTGGTTCAGGAGGCCTTGGACAAGGTCAAGATTATTCAAGATAGGCTCCGTTTAGCTCAATCTAGGCAGAAGAGTTATGCGGATCAAAAGGTTTGAGATGTGGCATTTATGGTCGGTAAGTGGGTATTGCTCCGAGTGTCGCCCATGAAGGGCGTGATGAGATTTGGGAAGAAGGGCAAGCTTAGCCCTAGGTACATTGGTCCATTTGAGGTTCTTGATCGAGTAGGAGAGGTGGCTTATAGACTCGCATTGCTTCCTAGATTATTAGTCGTGCATCCAGTTTTCATGTATCCATGCTTCGAAGGTATCACAACGATCCATCCCACGTGTTAGATTTCAGCACTGTCCAGTTGGACAAGGACTTGTCCTATGAGGAGGAGCTGATAGCTATTCTAGACCGACAGGTTCGTCAGTTGAGGTTCAAGAGATTTCCTTCTGTTCGTATCCAATGGAGAGGTCAGCCTCCTAAGGCATCGACCTGGGAGTCCGAGTCTGATATGCGGAGCCATTATCCTCACCTTTTTCCCGACTTAGGTGCTTCTTTATTTTGTCCGTTCGAGGACGAACGGTTGTTTTAGTGGTGGAGGATGTGACGACCCAAAGGGGTTATCACTTATTTTCTTACCCATTCTATACTTTTGAGTCCTTGAAAACCTCATCTGGGGTTGCCTCGATTTGCGCGTGCAGTCCGAGCGCGTAGCCGGAAAGCTTAGATATGAATTCTGTGAGAAAAATGCTAAATTTTGATATTAAATTGAATAAATTTGACTTCGGCCAACATTTTGGATAAACGGACCCGGACCCATGATTTGACGGTCCCGGAAGGTCCGTAGGAAAATATGGGACTTGGGCGTATGCCCGGAATCAAATTCCGAGGTCCCAAGTCCAATAAATGAATTTTTGTGTGAAATTGTTTACTGGAAATAATTAAGGAAATTGGAAATGAAATTTGATTAGAAGACTATGGTATCGGGCCCGTATTTTGGTTCTGGCACCCGGTACAAGTCTTATATATGGTTTAAGTGCTTTCTGTAAAGTTTGGTTGAAAACGGATCTCGTTTGACGTGTTTTGGACTTAAAATGGAAATTTGATATTTTATGAAGAATTTGGAAGAAATCATGAGTTTTGAGGCTTGATTCGATGTTTATGATGTTAATTTGGCAATTTTATCGCGCAAGTAAGTCCGTAGGATGTTTTTGAGGTTGTGTGCATGTTTGGTTTAGAGCCCCGAGGGCTCGGGTGAGTTTTGGATAGGTGTCGGAATGCTTTTTCAACCTTGGGAATTTTGTTGCTATAACTGACTGCGAGGGGTCAGCTCGCAAATGCGAGAATTTGCCAGGCCTGAAATCATCGCAAATGCGAAATTTAGCCTCGCAAATGCGAAGGCTGGGGTTCCGCAAATGCGACCTTATGGTTCGCAAATGCGAACCTCCCAATTTTCCTCATAGTTCGCAAATTCGAACAAGTGTTCGCAATTCCCACTTTTGGTCGGGGTTCGCAATTGCGATAACTGAGACCCAGAAATATCATACTTAGTCGATTTTCCACCATTCTTTCAAGACCCAAACCCCATAGGCGATTTTTCAAGGACAAAACTTCTTCCAAATCATTTGTAAGTCGATTTTTACTTAATTCTTTCAATCATTTACATCATTTAACATGTTTTCCACTTAAAATCAATGAATTTCATGGGTGAAATTGAGGGTTTGGGGTAGAACCTAGGTTTTTCTAAAATTGGGGGTTTGGGGTAGAACCTAGGTTTTTCTAAAATTGGGGATTTGGACCTCAATTTGAGGTCCGATTTCAAAACAAATTATATATTTGGGTTCGTGGGGGAATTGGTAACTGGATTTTGGTTCGAACCCTGGATTTTGACAACGTTGGCCTGAGGGACATTTTGGTTATTTTACCTAAATTTGCGTCTTAGCTTTAAATTAAATAGTGTAATCAGTTGCTTGAGATGTTATTTACAGGATGTACTTGAAATGAATAGATATGGGCCATTTAGAGTCGGATACTCGTGGCAAAAGTGTGGTTTCAAGTTGAATTTGGAGCCGGTTTGAGGTAAGTGGCTTGTCTAACCTTGTGCGAGGGACCTTCCCCTTAGGATATGATAATTAGTAATTGAATGCCTTGTACGTGAGGTGACGAGCACGTACTTGAGCTAATTATTGAAAAACCCGATTTTTGCTTAAATATTTAGACTGAGTTTCTTTCTTAGCTGCTTTATTCCATTTGCAACTATAGCCTGTGTTAGTTTAGAAAAGCATGTTTAGTTGATCCA
>MU735728.1:52431-79938 GCA_026770625.1 Nicotiana glauca
TTGGTATTGGTATTGAGCTTTTTTACTCTGTTTTATGTTAAATTTCTGAGTGTTGATTGTTGTCTTGTATGGCCTGCTTTACTTCATAGTCATAGCTATTATTTCCGCTTATTTCATACTATTGCAATATTTATTAATGTTATTATTCTCAGTAGGGCCCTGACCTTCCTCGTCACTACCAAACCGAGGTTAGGCTTGGCACTTACTAAGTACCACTGTGGTGTACTCATGCCTCTCTTGCGCATATTTTTCATGTGCAGACCCAGGTACTTCATCTCAGGCGCACTATCCTTGAGGCCAGGAGAGCTACGAAGACTTTAAGGTACTTCTGCAGCATCCGCAGACCAAGGTGTCTTCCCCTTTACTCTATCTATAGTATTTAGCCTTCTTTCGTACTTTTATTTAGACAAATTCTGGAGATTACAGCCGTATATTACTTTTCATTAGCTTGTGTTCCCGTGAGTTTTCGGGTTTTGGGGTGTTATAGTAGACTTTCGCATTTATATTGAGTTGTATATGTCGAGCGGCAGTTATATACATATTTCTTTTAGTTGTTCAGTTTTAATTAAATTATTCCGCAAGTTATGTTATTTTCCGTATTGTTAGGCTTACCTAGTTATAGGAAATAGGTGCCATCACGACATGTTCACAGAGGGTGAAATGGGGTCGTGACAAGTTGGTATCAGTGCTCTAGGTTCATAGGAGTCACGGGACACAGGCCGATTTATTAGAGTCTCGTTGATCGGTACGGAGACGTCTGTACCTATCTACGAAAGGCTATGTAACTGTTAGGAAAAAAATTCCCACTTCATTTGATTTCCTTGTTGTGAGATATTTTGACATCATAAGTTCTAAACTTCTATCTTCTATTCTCTCACAGATGGTGAGGACACGCGCTACTCGGGATGATCAGAGGCCGGGGCCGGGGTAGAGGTCGAGGATGCACACGTGGTACAGCTAGAGCACCTACGCAAGCTGCCGTCGAGGTACCACCAGCAGATCTAGTCGGAGCCCAGGCACCTGGCACGCCTACTACTGCCACTACTACTCCAGCTCTTCAGGAGACTTTGGCTTAGTTCATGAGTATTGTTACACAACACCTTTCTGATGTTCTTTGTAAGGGCAACGTAAGGATAGGCAACTGATGTCAGTGCGGTTTCTGTCCACCAATGAGGTCCCCTCCGCACGCTAGACTAAATCGTCAGTGCCGTGCGGGAAAACCAATGTCACGAGCAATTGTGGAAGCTGAGAGTGAATTGGGTTTTGAATAATGATGCTGACTTTGTTGATGAATGAAAGCTGATTACAAAAGATGCGGTGTCGAGGGGGAGAGACACCAGTAAAGAGAAATGATTGCTTGAAGATGTTTGATTGCTTAGTCCTACCTAATAATACTTAAAAAAAATAATCCAATGTTACATGACTTGTCCTAATAAAGCTGTAAAAGCACACTGAATGAAAATGATGTAAACTAGCCTAAAACAATAAAGTGAGAAGGACTTAGTTTATTACAAAGTAGAAATAAGTCCGATGGCAGCAACTTTATCTTGCGGGTCAGGGTCTGCACGCGCGGTGCTGGGGCGCGCGCGACACTTGTTGTGTTCGCCTGAGGCTGGGCGCTGGCGCTTGGCATCAGAGTCTGGGGTGCGAGGCGCTACTGGAATGGGCCTGCAGCTTGGCACTGGCGAGGCATCAGGATGGGCGCGCGCGGCATTGTCAGGGCACGCAGCGCTGTTGTAATTGGCCAGCCACTGGGCGCTGGCGAGAGGCATCAGTGGGGCGACAGAGGCACGTGCGCGCTTGTCGCTTGGCAAAGCCAAGACCACAGGGCCGACCATGGCACTAAGCATTGTGAGGCTTGCTAGGACGCAATGGGGTGCAGTCAAAGGGTCATGTGGCGTGTTTGGAAAGCAGCCCATGACATTCTCCCCCACTTGAGTTGGCATCATCCTCGGAGCCTTATCAGGATGATGATGATGATGATGGTTGTTCTGATGGTTGATGGTTGGGAGGTCTACACCCCTCCGTTCTGGGAGGTCTGCGCCCCTCTGTTCTAGGAGGTCTGCGCCCCTTTGTCCTGGAAGGTCTGCGCCTCTCTGTTCTTTGAGCCTTCTTTGGTAGCGAAGCAATGATGTCATGCAGCTGGCATGGAAGAATGGATGGATCTTCCACCATGATGGAGTTTTCACCTGGTATGTGGATTTCCCAATACGTTTTTCAATGGACAGGGGCCCGATGTATTTTTGCTGCAGGCGAGGGTCATGGGTCCTCTCTGCAAACAAGTATCGCTTTGGGATGCATAACATTACTTTGTCCCCTGTTTGATGATGGGCAAAGAAAAGATTATGTTCAGTGAATCTTGTTGCCTGCTCTTGGGCTCTGACGAGATAGCTCAGCACTATCTCCATGTTGCGCTCCCATTCGCTTGAGAAGCTGGCAGCTCGAGGCATTTTCAGCATGATGGATGCATTCCCTATTTGCGGGAGAAGCGGTTGCTGTCCGGTAAAATGTACCAAGGTCTGAATACAACAAAACAGTAAAATGTAAAATGTACTAAGTACAGAAATAAAAATGAGAGGAAGGAAGTGGTGATGCGAACGTCATGCAACCACTTTGCTAACTCTGAGGACTCCGCATCTGAGCAACCAACACCCGCTACCGGGTTTCGAAATACCTGAATCTGCACTTGTGGTGCAGGGTGTAATGTGAGTACTCCAACCCAGTAAGTAATAAGAGTAAATAAAGACTGGGCAGTAGGAAATAATGAATCCACATTTATGTTAAACTCAATAAGTACACATGCTGCTAAATCAGGATACGGGTCAATCGCCTCTTTTAAAATCCATATTTTGATAAAAATCATTTAAAATGCCTTCCGACAGATTCAGCAGGGTTTAATACCATTTTTAATAAAAGAGCCGAAACCATAATCGGCCCCTCGGGCAAAAACATAGTTCGTAAATAGCCCCTCGGGCAAAACAAGAGTCATAAACACCTCCTAACAAGAGAATCTCAGTGGAAATAACAAAATCCAAATCAGTGATTAAGTTCTAAACATCTCATAACCCAGCTTAAATGAAAGTTGTTTAAAAACTTTTATCTAACATTTTCAACAGAGCTCAGTATAAAGACGAGTGAAAATAGTAATTAAATCAACATAATCAGGCCCTTCAGGCAAACATCACTCATGTGTATGTATATATCTATCGCCCCTAGGGCTAGATTCTCAGTCACTCATGACTCAACTCCCACCAATCATCCTCACACTCAGCACTCATGCTCAATAGGTACCATATAGTAACTGCTGCGGCGTGCAGCCCGATCCATATATATAGTCGATTGTGCTCACTGGGGTGTGCAGACTCTGGAGGGGCTCCTACAGTCCAAGCGCTATATCGCTGCGGCGTGCAGCCCGATCCATATAAGTATCGTTGTGGCGTGCAGCCCGATCCATATGCACATATATATATATTGTTGCGGCGTGCAGCCTGATCCATAAATATATAATCCTCTCAGCCAGGCCCTCGGCCTCTCTCAGTCATTAACCTCACCATCAGACTCTCATTCTATCTCAGTCATCAACTCACGATCACTCGGACCATTAGTAACACAGGGAACTCAGCCCAAAGAGTTTTCACATTTTAAAGAAATAAAGTGATAAAACCATATTTTAAACAATAAATAGGTAAAACATGACTGAGGATATGTTATCAAACATATAGAGTGAGGAAAAATAGTAAAAATGCCCCTAAGGGTCTCAACAGGTCGGCACAAGGCCCCAAACGTGGCATACAACCAAAAATATAATATCAATCTCAAAAATATGGAATATCATAAGGTTTAAAATCAAATACGTGACTTAACAGTCTTACGAGATGGACCAAATCACAATCCTCAACGGTGCACAACTCCACGCTTGTCATCTAACATGAGCGTCACCTCAAAGTAACACAACAATGTGTAATCCGGGGTTTCAAACCCTCAGGACAGTATTTACAATAATTACTTACCTCGATCCGGTCCAAACTCTAGCCCGTGATGTCTTATCCCGCACAAACCGACCTCCGGATGCTCCAAATCTAGCCACAACCAGTACATAATCATTAAAATATGCAAAGGGAACTAAGCCCACTTGAAAATATCCAATTTACATCAAAATCGCGAAATTGCTCAAACTCGGCCACCGGGTCCACGTCTCGAAATCCGATAAAATCAACATCAATGGTATCCTCATCCTCACACGAGTCTATACATATCAAGAACACTGAATTCAGAGTTCAAATGACCCCTCAATTCCTCATTTAAAGTCTCTTAATCTCAAGCCCTAATTCTTCAATTTTTGGCTTAGATTCCATGATTTACTAGGTGGAATTCACATTGTAATAGAGTTTTAAGTCCAAGAATTTTACCTCCAAGTGATTCCCCTTGAATCCCTCTTCAATCTCCTTCAAAATGCTTCAAAAAAATGACCAGCAATGAAGGAACCTAGCCTCAAATTCGCGGAAATGAGCTTAAAATATTCTGCCTAGCTATATATTTGCCTCCACTGCGATCGCGGATAAAACCACGCGATTGTGAGGCACAAAATGACGACTTAACCTTATGCGATCGCAACAACCGCACGCGATCGCGAAGCCTTAGCTCTCAAACCTATGCGATCGCAAACTGAGCTCCCACAAACGCGTAAGCACCACACAAACCTACGCGATCGCGCAAGGCAACTCTGCCTCAGCCCTCAACTAAGCCTACGCGATCGCAATCCCTTATATGCGATCGCATAGAACAAATGGTCTATAACAGACCTAAAGCAAAATCTGCAACACTTTAATGTGAAATTTCATCTGTTTAACCATTTGAAACTCACCCGAGGCCCTTGAGACCTCAACCAAACATGCCTACATATCCCATAACATCATTCAAACTTGTTCCCATCTTCGGAACGCTCAAACAACATCAAAACACCAAAATCACATCGGATTCAAGCCTAAGAATTTTAAGAACTTCCAAATTTCGCTTTTGATCAAAAACCCAACCAAACCACGTCCGAATGACCTGAAATTTTGCACACACGTCCCAAATGACAAAACAAAGCTACTGACTCTCGGAATTTCATTTCGACCTCTATATCAAAATCTCACCTATCAACCGGAAAACGCCGAAATCTCAATTTCGTCAATTCAAACCTAAACCTTCCACGGACCTCCAAAATGCATTCTGATCACGCTCCAAAGTTCTAAACCACCTAATAGAGCTAACCAAATTATAAAAATTCCAATCCTCATACAAACAAGTCAACTCTTGGTCAAACCTTTCAAATTTCAAGTTACAAACTAAGAACTGTTCTTCCAAATTCATTCTGATTACCTTGAAAACCAACACCAGCGGTTTACATAAGTCATAATGCATCACACGGGGCAAGTCATGCCTGAGAACTGGCGATCAAAGTACAAAAGTTCAAAACGACCGGTCGGGTCGTTACATCCTCCCCCACTTAAACACACGTTCTTCCTCGAACGTGACCAAAGTTTTTCCAGAAGCCAACCAATCGTTAAATAACCTTACCATACCTATACCCGGGGGTGATCCCATGTCACCCTATCTCATATAGGCTCGATAACATAATATAACTGAAATCTCACAATCCATCCTAGCCCATAAACCATATTACCACATTTCCACTTCTAAGATCATCAATACGATCCAAATCTCACATTTATATGGTGAATAAGTTCGAACAAGCTATAACAAACCATATTTGCTATATCAGGTGCAATTACATGATATACACATAACTCAAACACTCATAGCGATAACTTCTAATCACAACAGCTGCACATAACAACCGAATATCGATAGAAAACCTCTTATCAACTAAAGTCTCATTCCAACACTTTCATATATTGCCAATAATAATGAAACACACAATAAGCCATAATCATTTCCCAGATCAACCATTCATGAAGCCACTTCTCCTTTGGCAAATACCACAGCAAATTTTTGAGCTGAAGCTCAATATTATCCTCAGACATGCTGAAATCGAATCCGTTTGTATTCATTAATGATCCCAACGATCTCCTCTAATCCAACACGCTACTATGGTGACATGACACATCAATACAGGCCTAAGCCATAACTTGCACAAAATGCATACCAATAAACAACAGTCCGAACATACTCAAATCATGAAAATGACTCAAATGAAAGAGCTATACCTCAAGCTCACCAATACCATTACATCACAAGGCTGAGAACCCGTCTCACATCATAGAAATAGAACACACGAATCTAACCCGCAAGGTCATATCTCCACATAACTTCGCTGCAATGCACGATCCTATCCAAACACTGCTCCACATGAAAGACCTCAAGTCACTATTCTCGAAATCGACAACCACGCACAATTTGATGTTCGGAACCAAAGCAAATCATCACACCTATGGTGAAGTAAATAACATACACCACACAAACCCGAAAGGACATAACCGATATGCCATTCACCGAGCAACACCCAATTACTCTTCCCGCTCGACTTCCACTATGAGACCCCTATAGAACCGCACCATAAGTGCCTATAACCAACAAGTCATAACACCTTGTGACACAGAAAGGTAACTCATAGACCTCCCCAAATTACTAATAAGCTCAATAACAATTGAATCAACACATCCCTTAACAATACAATTCGGGGTCAACAAAGTCATCCCGATGCAGAACACGCATCCATATAAGTCTACTAATGAACTATGCACCAACTCTAGTCACTCACAACAGATAAATAACCCTCCGAAGGTTCACAATGACTAAATTATAGCACATACTATCATCTGACTAACTTACCCACATCTTTACCGTCCTCAATCATGAGCTAACCTGCTTATGAGAACTTCCAGTCTCCAAGTCCATAAATCAAATGAATTACCATATCTGATCCTAATTTCTCCGCTAGAATATACAACACACCTCTAATACTCAATCATTCCACGAGAGATACTCTAAAATTCTTCTGTGCTGCCAAGCAAACTCGAACATTAGTAGTCGATCTGACTAGAAGTGCTGCAATACTATCGAAGTACCATCAACTTAATCACATTGCCTATTTCTGAAACATATACCCACGTCAAATAACCTCAATTAGCATTATCATTTCCTTAATCATCTGAAGATCATTTCTCTAATTATCTGAAACGTCCTATGCTGCCTATGAATTTATGACCTTCCATTCAAATCTGAATCGTGAACTTACACATTCCCATCTCAATCCTACACAACATACCGCATAAACTGTACCACTCTAGGATAACCGCGAGAACTTCATATCCCTTCTGAGCCCCAAGCAACTATGTACTCAACTAACCAAGAACTTTCCATTGGTCCCATCTATAAGAAAACCACTATACATCCCATGCTCCTCACTCCAATAGGAAAAATATATCTCTCTAACTGTGGTGGAAACCATCTAGAACTCTCAAAATCCCATTTGCACAAATCTAAATTGTCAAGATTGAATCCTTCTAACTCGACCAAGCTACGCAAGCCATCAAAACCTAAGAGCAGCGCCGCGAAACACCTGTAGAAACCCATTACCTCATAAGCATCCGAAGAACTAATCATATCCCTACCATACCGATCCGGCCTACTACCAAGCTATCCCATCTATCCGAGTTTCCTTCCGATTTACCGTCAGCTTGACACTTCTTCTTTCTACAAAGCCAAAATTCCTCAACCCAGACTTAACATAGGAGACCCAAGCACAAAGCCACACCGTCTAAGGCTCATAAGCCGTTGAATACTTTCTCAGATATTCCCAACAGCACCACGATAAAAATACCTACCCCGAAGGGACTTCCTGCGAATAAGGAACCATTACCTTCCTAAGGCTGATATATAGAATCCCATAGTTAATGTAGAAAGTACCACAAATCTTGACATCTTTCAAATGAAAACTCAGTTCCTAACCACATATACTACTTTAAAATACCCAATTGTTACATGTAGAATCTTGAACACATTAGAACCATTCTCGAAAGTCATTCACTCGATTTAGACTGCAATTAGTCTGATCAAATGAACCGAACAACCTGTGCCTCATTAGCATTCCAACACTGCAGAATGTAACCTCACCTTAACGTAATCAAGCAACATTCCTGCCCCATGCACCAAACATCTTTTACCCAAAATGACTCGAGACATTCCGAGATTCTCACACACCTATGAAACATACTATAACCTTTGTCAAGGATTTTTTTTCTTTTACCCGAGCCATCCTCGATCTAAATCTCAGCAGGCCATAATTGATTCTCCCCACACCTCAAACTGGAAGCAACATAACACATGACCGTGCCATCAACTAATCAGTAACGGACTCCCCCACTTGGCTCGAAGCAATAGACCAAAACTCACACAATAACTCGTAATGCATATACTCTATTGCTGCCATAATACCATAGAGAGATTAAACTCAACCCTGCATAAGCTTGTGTAACACAAATCATCTGGTACCTTGAATCTTCTGCAAATCTCGCATTCATCCTTGCAACAATTAAGCCCACTCTCTTAAGCGACCCGAAATTCAAATTTCAACACTTATATTTCACTTGTAAATGAGATCTTCTCACAGACACATAAGGTTCACACAACGACAGAACATTCCGCATGAGATAACCCACCTGCTTTGCCTTCAACTAACATTTTTGTATACCTTCCACCGTCACAAACATTACACAGTCACTTAGCCTTACTGAGTCTGAACTCATATCGCAACATGAAATTTACTTCACTACCAACTAGGAAACATGAAAAGATTCTTCACACGCCCATAACTCGGGGCTATACCTCGAATCAAGAAGGAATTCAAGCACTTAATAGTTCTTCCATCATTCAGTAGACCCTTCTCATCAATTCCAGATCATATGGATATATCTCGCAGTACTAACATACCCATCACATAGCCATACAGCCGTCGTTTCCACTAACCAGGACACTACCAAATATATAAGTTCAAACAACACTTGTTCACACAACTAACACCTTGATGCTAAGGTTATAGGCAAAAATCTAGCCTCAAGTCCTCCAGAATGGCCCCAATATCAACTCACAGAGACCACGTCTTGCCCCCCGATCAGGGAATTGCAAGACATCGATGTACATCTGATACTGAGCGCTCATGCGTGCATACGAACGCGTGGAAGGAATTCAAAGAGTTACATTTCAAACTAAATCAAAGGACGCACAATAAGAATCCAAAAATGTGAAGTTTTCCTAAAGGTTCTGCAACCTCTCGAGGATAAATATAGATGTCTCCGTACCGATCCACGAGACTCTACTAAACCCGCTCATGACTCGTGAGACCTATGTAACCTAGGCTCTGATACCAACTTGTCACAACCCAAAACGGCCCGGTCGTGATGGCGCCTTTCAGAAGGCAAGGCTAGCTGGAACAACACCCATATCAACCCTTTAATCATACAGAGTCATTTTTAAGCCTTTAATTAAACAATATTTCATAATACAAGTCTGAATGAACAGTACAAAAATAACATACGAGCCCGACATCGGGGTGTCATGAGCATCTACTAAGGTCTGAATACAACAAAATAGTAACATGTACTAAGCACAAAAATAAAAATGAGAGGAAGGACAGTGCTACGAACATCATGCAGCCACCTTGCTAACTCTGAGGACTCCGCGTCTGAGAAGCCAACACCCGCTACCGGGTTCCGAAATACCTGAATCTGCACATGAGGTGCAGGGAGTAATGTGAGTACTCCAACCCAGTAAGTAATAAGATTAAATAAATAATGAATGGTAAGAAATAATGAATCCATATTTATGTTAAACTCAATAAGCACACAGGCTGCTAAATCAGGATACGGATCAATCGCCTCTTTTAAAATCCAGCTTTTGGTAAAAATCAATTAAAATATCTTCCGACAGATTCAGTAGGTTTCAATACCATTTTTAATAAAAGAGCTGAAACTATAATCAGCCCCTCGGGAAAAAACATAGTTCGTAAATAGCCCCTCGGGCAAAACAGGAGTTATAAACACCTCATAACAAGAGAATCTCAGTTGAAATAACAAAAGCCAAATCAGTGATTAAGTTCTAAACATTTTATAAACCCCAGCTTAAATGAAAGTTGTTTAAAAACATGTATCCAAAATTTTCGACAGAGGCTCAGTATAAAGATGAGTTAAAATAGTAATTAAATCAACATATTTGATAGAAACTCACTCTAAAGAGAAGTGAAAATCAATAAGTTCATAATCAGGCCCCTCAGGCAAACATCATTCATGTGCATGTATATATCTATCGCCCCTCAGGCTAGCTTCTCAGTCACTCGTGACTCAACTCCCACCAATCAGCACTCACGCTCAATAGGTATCATATAGTAGCCACTGCGACACGTAGCACAATCCATATATTGTTACAGCATGCAGCCCGATCCATATATATAGTCGACTGCGCTCACTGGGGGTGAGCAGACTCCAGAGGGTCTCCTACAGCCCAAGCGCTATCTCACTGCGGCGCGATGTAAGGCCCCATAAAATTTTGTGCTCAAAACCTAGTACCTCGTAGTGCCAAGATCCTAATATGTGTTAGGAATGTGTCGCCGCGGTTCGAACCCTTTTTACTGATTTCACACTTAAAAATCAAGAATCAGAATTTTCCAAAAAAATTTCCATTATGCGGTCCAGAATGCGGTCGTAGATCAGGTATGCAGACCACATTTCTGCCGTAGAGTTAACCAGTGAGTTAGTCGAAATTGAAGTTGAAAATACGGTCCTATATGCGATCGCACAATCAATATGCGGACCGCATAATCGTCGCATAAATTCCTCAAGGATTTGTGGAGGTCAATTCTGCGGTGCAAAATGCGACCGCATAACAGGAATGCGGACCGCATTCCTGTCGCAGACCCAAGCAGACCCTTCAGAGTTTTGGGTGCATTTCTACGGTCCAATCTGTGGACCGCATTTCAATTTTGCAATCGCAGAATGCGACCGCAGATCTTGCTCAGGCTCCTATTTTTCTAAATTTTAAAACCCGACCCCTTTTTAATAAAGCACCTCAACCCCTCATTTTAATGATCTTTCTGAGCAAAATAAGAGAGAGAGAGAAGAAAGGGTCTTGAGAGAGAAAGTCATCTTCTCCAAAATTTGGTTCTTCAAAACCATCCGGGCCGGGAAATTTCAAGCTTATCTTCATACCGCTTTTCTTACAGGTAAAATCCCTAACCCTTCTTATTAAATTTCTGGTTTAAACTGGGGGGGGGGGGGAATCTTATGCATTGGTCCTTGAAAATAATGGTTGAAATCATCCATGCATGTCTATTAAAACCTAAAATCTAGTGGGAGTAATTAGGTGGGAGTGAATACTTGTGCAAGGAAGGGGTTAATAACGTAAATAAGTTTAAGTAGCAATTGTGAACTTTTATTCTAAGTTATGTGTATTAATTTGTGCACAATATTGATGTTGCTAGATTTTTGATGAATTGGAAGTAGAAATTAGAAAGGAACTCAGCTCCAGGTATGTATGGCTAACTTTGATCTTTGTAGAATCCCCTTGTTTGGTGTATGAATGTTTGGTATGTGACGTCTACGTGGTTTATTCACGAAAATTATTGTGATTTGTATAATTATGATTGTTGTGGAATTCTTGTGATTGGTTTGATTGAGTGTGGTGGTAAGAGTTGAGAAACAAATGATAAAAGAAAATCGTGAACGATGCAACTGGAATAACTGTGATAACCACATCTATGGCTTATTGTGGGCAATTGTCGTTGTAATGTAAAGCACGTGTGAGTTGTCGGATGTGAAGGAAAATAGTATTGAAAGGTTATGTTAATACTTGTAAATGGTTGTTGTTATTTCTTAAAAAGTAATGTTGTGAATCCTTGTGAATTGTTGATTGTTGTTGTGTTATTTGTGAATTGTGACTACATGGCGGGATCAGGTTGCGCGCCGCAACACGAAGTTATAAGGTGTGGGTTGTGGTGATAAGGGTGGCCGAGGTAATAAGGGTGGACGAGGTAATAAGGGTGGAAAAGTGATCGAAATCACTATTGAAATAAATATTTGATTAAATTGTGAATCATTGGTGTGGAACTGTGGAAGGTGGAAAACAGGAGAGATTGAAAAACTTGTTTGGCTTGCTTGTTCCTTTCTTGGGTATTTGATTATTGTTTCTATTACTGTTAACTACTTGTATATGGCTTGAGTTTACTTGGAGCAAGTTTGTTCATACATACCAGTACAATTCAAGTGTACTAACGTCCCTTTTGCCGGGGGGTGCTACATTCGTGTTATGATTGTAGTTAGATCCATATCAGGTACTCCAGTCCACCGATCGTAGCTCTTCATCCCTTCCCGTCAGCTGTATCGGTGAGCCCCTTTCCTTTCGGGGCCCGGCGTGGCTTATGCTGCTTCTGTTTTGGGTTCTTATTTTGGTATTTGTATAAGGTATAGCCAAAGCCTTGTTACCGGCAAGTACTATATTATCCCTTTTTTCATGTTTAGAGGCTCCGTAGACAGTAAAAGTAGGTTGCGAACTTATGTAAATATGTATTTTGTATATTGGGCGATGAAAGTTGTAAACCTCATTAAGTGACTATGTATGTTTTATAAAAATGGTGTTTTAATTATAAGTGACTATTTCCTTTGACAATGGATAATGAAAAATACGGGGTCCGCGTGGGATAGGAAAGGTACCCAGGTCCGCTTGACTGGGAATACCCGGTCGAGCGTCGATCATGTCCCACGAATTTGGGGTGTGATAAACTTGGTTTCAAAGCCTCAGGTTTTAAAAGAGTCCTAGGATGTCTCGGAGTCGTGCCTAGTAGAGCCCTTCTTATCGGTGTGAAGTCGACCACATCTATAAGTAGGGGCTACACGGGCATTTAGGAAACTATCCTCTTCTTTGTTATTCCATATCGTGCGGTGAAATGGAAAGTGGAAGTATTTATGTCTAACTCATCCTCTGTTCCAAAATTTTCAGAAATGGCACCTAAGAAGAAAGCTAGACTCGGCCTTAGGACCGACGCCTCCCCAAGTGTGGCCATGAATCATGTACCTGACGCCGTGGGCGAGAGTGACTCCCCGGCCTTGAATCTGCCCGGCCCATCCATTCTAGATCCAAGCATTCATGTTCCAGTTGTGGCAAAGGGTGCCACCATCCCTCCCGCCGATACTCCTAATCCTAATACTGTTCCAGCTTCCTGTCCCGGGGTTTTTGATGGGGACCTTAGAGGACTCATCTGTATGTTGACCCAGTTAGTGGCCGCCCAGGCCCAGAGATCCCATGATGCCCTTGTGTCCTCCAGCGGACAGGGAGATTCTGCTAGCTCCAGAGTCCACCAGTTTATGCGATTGGCCCCTCCAGAGTTCTCAGGCACAGACCTAGAGGCTGATCCGCAGGATTTCCATGATGAGATGTACAAGACCCTCCGAGTGATGAAGGCTACAGATACAGAGGGGGTTGAGTTGGCTTCATACAGGTTAAGGGGAGCGGCACATTCGTGTTTGAGATGTGGGAGGATTTCCGTGAGGAGGGAAGACCTCCGATGAGATGGGAGGAGTTTGTAGATGCCTTTGTGGACCACTTCTTGCCTGTCGAGACAATGGCAGCTCGCGCCACTAAGTTCGAGGTTCTCAAGCAGGGCAGCATGAGTGTTTGGGAGTACTACATGGAGTTTGTGAGGTTGTCCAAGTATGCTCCTCAGTTAGTGTCGACCATGGATGCACGAGTTCGGCGTTTCGTTCAGGGTCTTAGTCCTTTGGTGGTAAATGAGGCTGCTACAGCGGCCTTGCACTCGGATATGAATTATGGAAAGATTATAGGATTCGCTCGGGCCATAGAGGCTAGGAAGTTGAAGGTACGGGCAGAAAGGGAGAGTAGCAGCAGGGCCCGGTCAATGGGTCACTTAGGGAGACCAGTTCCGGGGAGAGGGTCATCAGGGCCATCCCAGTCACATGCTCAGTCCTCAGTAGGTGCACCGCCATCTGTGCACAGTTACCAGCAGAGCAGTCACTCGAGACCATGTTCAGACAGCAGGAGGTTTTGTCAGCTCGGTCGTCCAGGAGTGAGGTCCCAGCAGCAGGGGATAGCTGCATGCCCCAAGTGTGGGAGGTTCCATACAGAGACTTGCTAGTTTGATATCCCGGTATGTTATAGGTGCGGGTTGAGAGGTCACATCCAGCGGGACTGCCGTGCGCCCAGTCAGGGTATGGGTAGGGGATCTGCCCATCCAAATCTTCAGTTGCTACATCATCTGTGCGTTCTCCAGCTCCAGCAAGGCGTGGTGCAGTTAGGGGTGGAGCTTGTGGTAGGGGTGCACCTAGCCGGTTCTATGCTTTGAGTGGTCGGTAGAGTGCTGAGGCTTCTCCAGATATTGTTACAGGTATCTTGTCTGTTCAGGCCATTGATTGCTATGCTCTTATTGATCCGGGGTCCTCTTTGTCTTATGTCACCCCATTCATTGCTTAAAGTTTTGGGGTAGAGCCCGAACAGTTTCATGAGCCATTCTCTATATCGACTCTGGTTGTAATTCTATTACAGCCTCGCAAGTTTATAGGAATTGTGTCATCACGGTGTGTGGTCGCATTACCACGGCCGATCTTATTGAGCTTGGGATGGTAGATTTTGATGTAATCATGGGAATGAACAGGCTTTATTCGTGCTTTGCTAAAATTGACTGCCGAACGAGAGTCATGAGACAAGTTCCCCAATGAGTCGGTTATCGAGTGGAAGGGGAATGGTGTGGTGCCGAAGGATTGGTTTATTTCGTACCTTAAGGCTTCAAAGATGATTAAAAAGGGATGTATCTATCATTTGGTCCGGGTGGTGGACACCACATCAGCAGTGTCTGTCCTCGAGTCCGTGCTAGTTGTGAACGAGTTTCCTCAAGTGTTTCCAGATGAGCTTCTAGGAATTCCACCAGATAGGATATTGATTTCGGGATCTATGTATTGCCAGATACCCAGCCAATATCTATTCCTCCATACAGGATGGCGCCAGCAGAGTTAAGAGAGTTAAAGGAGCATCTGAAGGATTTATTAGAGAAGGGGTTCATACGACCGAGTGTGTCGCCGTGGGGTGCTCCGGTTCTCTTTGTCAGAAAGAAGGATGGGTCGCTTCAGACGTGCATTGATTATCGGCAGCTTAACGAAGTCACCATCAAGAATAAATATCCTTTGCCTCGGATAGATGATTTGTTCGACCAATTGCAAGGTGCAAGATTCTTCTCCAAAATTGATCTACGGTCAGGATATCACCAATTGAAGATTAGGGAGCAGGATATTCCCAAGACCGCTTTCAGAACTCGCTATGGTCACTTTGAATTTTTGGTCATGTCTTTTGGGCTAACCAACACCCCAACAACTTTTATGGATCTTATGAATCGGGTCTTCAAGCCATTTCTAGACTCCTTCGTGATTGTTTTCATTGATGACATCCTTGTTTATTCGCGAAGCCGGAAGGATCATGCCTATCACCTCAGGGCAGTTTTGCAGACTTTTCATCAGTACCAGTTGTGCGCTAAATTCTCAAAATGTGAATTTTGGTTGGAGTCCGTCACTTTTCTGGGTCATATTGTTTTCAGTGAAGGGATTCAGGTGGACCCCTAGAAGATTGCAGTGGTGAAGGATTGGCCTAGACCCACGACCCCGACGGACGTTCGTAGCTTCTTGGGTTTAGTCGGGTACTATCGGAGGTTTGTGGAGGGATTCTCTACCCTCGCCTCTCCATTGACTAAATTGACGCAGAAAGCAGTTATGTTCCAATGGTCCTTCGCTCGTGAGAAAAGTTTTCAGGAATTGAAGTCAAGGTTGACCTCGGCACCGATATTGGCCTTGCCGGAAGGCACAGAAGAATTTGTGGTCTATTGTGACCCTTCCAGGGTCAGTTTGGGGTATGTATTGATGCATCATGGGAAGGTTATAGCGTATGCTTCAAGGCAACTCAAGAATCACGAGAAGAATTACCCGACGTATAATATGGAGCTTGCAGCAGTTGTGTTTGCCTTGAAAATATGGCGGCATTATCTTTATGGGGTCCGTGTGGATGTGTTCTCAGACCACAAGAGTCTCCAATATTTGTTCAAACAGAAGGAGTTAAATTTGAGGCAGCGGCGGTGGTTAGAATTGCTTAAAGATTATGATATGAACATCTTATACCATCCGGGAAAGGCGAATGTTGTGGCCGACGCCCTCAGTCGAAAATCCATGGGTAGTTTAGTTCACTTGGGGGCGGATCAGAGGCTCCTAGCTCGGGAGGTCTATCAGTTGGCCAGTCTTGGGGTTTGCATTTCGACCCCAAATGAGGAGGAAATTATGGTGCGTAATAGAGCAGAATAGTCGCTTATAGCGGAAGTCAAGGAAAAATAGTTCACCGATCCAACATTGGCACGGATGAAGGAGACAGTTCTAAACAACAAAACTTCGACATTTTCACTCTACGACAATGATGATGTGCTACGATGTCAAGGAAGGCTATGTGTTCTAGATGTGGATAACCTTCGGGGGAGAGTAATGGCGGAGGCTCATCATTCCAGGTATTCGGTGCACCCTGGTTCTACGAAATGGTATCACGATCTCAAGGAATTGTATTGGTGGAACGGTATTAAGAGGGGTGTGGCTAACATTTTATCTAAATGTCCAAATTGTCAGCAAGTAAAAGCTGAGTATCAGCGGCCCGATGGGTTAACACAGCTTATGGAAATACCAATGTGGAAGTGGGAGATGATCAACATGGATTTCGTGGTAGGATTACCTCGCACTCAGCGAAAGTTTGACTCAATTTGGGTGATAGTGGATTGACTCACCAAATCAGCTCACTTCTTGCCAGTGAAGTCCACCGATACTGCAGAACAATATGCTCGGTTGTACATCAAGGAAATAGTGAGGCTTTACGGTACTCCACTCTCTATTATTTTGGATCGAGGGGCTCAATTCACAGTTAATTTTTGGAAGAAATTTCAGCAAGGTTTGGGTACCCAGGTGAATCTCAGCACGACTTTTCATCAGCAGACCGATGGTCAAGCAGAGCGGACTATTCAGACGCTTGAAGATATGTTGCGGGCTTGTGTCTTGGACTTCAAAGGTAATTGGGATGATCACTTTTCCCTTATAGAATTTTCTTACAATAACATCTTTCATGCTAGCATTCAGATGGCCCCATTTGAGGCATTGTACAGAAGAAGGTGTAGGTCTCCGATTGGGTGGTTTGAAGTGGGTGAAGCAGAATTGATAGGACCAGATCTCATGCACCGGGCTATGGAGAAAGTTAAAGTCATTCAGGAAGGGATGAGAACTGCTCGAAGTCGCCAGAAATCCTATGCGGACGTTCGTCGCAAAGAGTTGGAATTCCAAGTTGATGATTGGGTATTCTTGAGGGTGTCTCCTATGAAGAGAGTCATGCAATTTGGGAAGAAAGGAAAGTTGAGTCCTAGGTATGTCGAACCGTATCGGATTGCTCAAAGGATAGGGCAAGTTTCTTATAAGCTGGAGTTTCCCCCTGAAATGTCCCTCGTGCACCCGGTGTTCCATGTGTCTATGTTAAGGAAAGTGGTTGGAGATCCGTCCACCATCGCGCCAGTAGAAGACAACAAGGTTACTGAAGAGTTATCATATGAAGAGATTCCGGTTGCTATTCTTGATAGACAAGTCCGTAAATTGTGAAACAAGGAAATTGCTTCAGTTAAAGTGTTGTGGAGAAATCAACAAGTCGAAGAATCCACTTGGGAAGCGGAGAAGGAAATGAAAGAGAAATATCCCCACCCGTTTGATCAAGTTTAGAAGAAACTACGTGACCTTTCTATCTCTAAAACAACTATCATTGTGTCCGAGTTGTTCCCTTCCTAATATTAGTGAAGTTCCTTTAGTTGTGCAAGACTTATAGGTGTTGTGATTGTTTTAAGTCATGTGAACATATCTTTGGTAAATGAAAGTTTGACAAAGACTTTTGTGATAAGTAATCAATTAATGGTTGTATAAGTTGGTAACAAATTGCTTGTATGCATGTAGTATGTTGAAATGGTTAGATTATGTGAAACTCATTGAGATAACTGATTCGTAAGAAAAACGTATCAAGTGATCAAATGTGTGCAATTGTTAAGGTAGGAAATTGTATGACAATTGTAGGGATGGTTGTAATCCTGTTATGGTGTTTGGAATTTGTGTTTCGGGGGCCCTCTATCAGGTAGATATGTCCAAAATACAAAGGAAACTCTGGCAAAATTTTTTAAAAATATGGAAGTTAGTGAAAATTTTGAGAGTCTGCATATCATGTTTTTCAAGCCAACTGACTTTCAAAAATCCTCATTCAAGGACGAATGATTTTAAGTGGGGGAGGATGTAAGGCCCCATAAAATTTTATGCTCAAAACCTAGTAGCTCGTAGTGCCAAGATCTGAATATGTGTTAGGAATGTGTCTTTGAGGTTCGGACCCTTTTTACTGATTTTGCACTTAAAAATCAAGAATCAGAATTTTCCAGAAAAATTTCCATTATGCGGTCGCAGATCAGGTATGCGGACCGCATTTCTGCCGTAGAGTTAACCAGTGAGTTAGTTGAAATTGAAGTTGAAAATGCGGTCCTATATGCGAACGCATAATCAATATGCGGACCGCATAATCGTCGCATAAATTCCTCAAGGATTTGTAGAGGTCAATTCTGCGGTGCAAAATACGACCGCATAAAAGGAATGCGGACAGCATAACAGGAATGCGACCGCATTCCTGTCGCAGACCCTTCAGAGTTTTGGGTTCATTTCTACGGTCCAATCTGCGGACTGTATTTCAATTCTGCGATCGCAGAATGCGACCGCAGATCTTCCTCGGGCTCCTATTTTTCTAAATTTTAAAACCCGACCCCTTTTTAATAAAGCACCCCAACCCCTCATTTTAACGATCTTTCTGAGCAAAATAAGTGAGAGGGAAGAAAGTGTCTTGAGAGAGAAAGTCATCTTCTCCAAAATTTGGTTCTTCAAAACCATCCGGGCCGGGAAATTTCAAGCTTATCTTCATACCCCTTTTCTTATAGGTAAAATCCCTAGCCTTTCTCATTGAATTTCTGGTTTAAACTAGGGGGGAATCTCATGCATTGGTCCTTGAAAATAATGGTTGAAATCATCCATGCATGTCTATTAAAACCTAAAATCTAGTGGGAGTAATTAGGTGGGAGTGAAGACTTGTGCAAGGAAGGGGTTAATAACCTAAATAAGTTTAAGTAGCAATTGTGAACTTTAATTCTAAGTTATGTGTATTAATTTGTGCACTATATTGACGTCGCTAGATTTTTGATGAATTGGAAGTAGAAATTAGAAAGGAACTCAGCTCCAGGTATGTATGGCTAACTTTGATCTTTGTAGAATCGCCTTGTTTGGTGTACGGATGTTTGGTATGTGACGTCTACGTGGCTTATTGATTAAAATTATTGTGATTTGTATAATTGTGATTGTTGTGGAATTCTTGTGATTGGTTTGATTGAGTGTGGTGGTAAGAGTTGAGAAACAAATGATGAAAGAAAATCGTGAACGATGCAACTGGAATAACTGTGATAACCACATCTATGGCTTATTCTGGGAAATTGTCATTGTAATGTAAAGCACATGTGAGTTGTCGGATGTGAAGGAAAATAGTATTGAAAGGTTATGGTAATACTTGTAAATGGTTGTTGTTATTTCTTAAAAAGCGTTGTTGTGAATCCTTGTGAATTGTTGATTGTTGTTGTGTTGTTTGTGGATTGTGACTACACGGTGGGATTGGGTTGTGCACTGCAACACGAAGTTATAAGGTGTGGATTGTGGTGATAAGGGTGGCCGAGGTAATAAGGGTGAATGAGGTAATATGGGTAGAAAGGTGATCGAAATCACTATTGAAATAAATATTTGAGTAAATTGTGAATCATTGGTGTGGAACTGTGGAAGGTGAAAAACAGGAGAGATTGAAAAACTTGTTTGGCTTGCTTGTTCCTTTCTTGTGCATTTGATTGTTGTTTCTATTACTGTTACCTACTTGTATATGTGATAATAGGCAAAATCTAGATGATTTAGATACTATTTATGCCTTCGCTTGATTATATCCCAAGGTCATATTATGAATAATTGATGAAATATGGGCTCTAATTGTGAATAGTGTATATTTCAGGTTAAAGAGCTTGTATTATGCAAGAAAATGTGATTGGGAACCATTTTGGAGCAACAAAGACCCCTCGGAGCCGAGTGTGATTGAAGACAAGGAAGAAATGTAGGCCACAACACACCTACACTAGCGCTGCCAGATGCACTGCAGTGCTAAATAATGCGCGACCAAGACAGAACTTCAGCAAACTAGCGCGGCCAAATGCACTATCAAATGCGCTGCAGCGCTAGTCCAAAATTCGGCGACTGTTCACTGGGGGCAAAAGTGGAAATCTGGAGAAAAAATTCACTTAACCTATATAAGGTCAAGCTGGACCAAAGGATTTTTTATCAAGGTTTTCATAGGCTAAAGCAAGACATAGAGAGGCAAGGAGGGATTTGGATCATCAAGTTCTTTTCTTCTACTTGTTTTTGCTAATTTTGATGAAATTGAATCAAATTGTGATGAACAATAGTATGAGTTGCTAAAACCCATTGTTCTAGGGTCATGGGTAAAACATGAATGTTGTTGTTTGAGGTTTAATTTGACAAAGTTGGTTTATCATCTTGGGTTGTTTATTTAATTCTGTTATTAATTGTTTTGCTGCATAGCTAACAGTGAAACACTATCTACGAATCTAGAGTTGAACTCGAAATTGGGAATTCTAGGTTGCATATAGAATTAAATAGAGCAGGTTCTTGAACCCGGGCCTTGGGGAACGGATTTGCAATTGGGATAGACATATACCCACTTGCCTTGCTTGGTTAAAATACAGGAAATGTAAGTGCGTTCTTGTTAATCTTAATTCCATAGAAATATAGGCATTGAGTTAATTTGAGCAGGCGAGTAAGAAGTCGACAGATTCTTATGAGCAATATAAACCTTGTCAATCAATAACCCAGATAAATCGATCAGTCATCTTAACCTAAGGACAAAACAAGATTGTTAGCTAGCCCGTGACCCTGGAATATCCTCTCCTACTGTGTGTTATTTGAAACTGCTATTAGTTTGGTTAATTGCTTTAGTTAGATTATTCCTTGATAATTTAGGTAGTAAAATAAGTACATCTTTATTGTGTGACACATCTCTTGAATAAGTAAAATAGTTGGGTTTGAATCAGTCAATAGTTGATCGCAAGTCTTCGAGGGAACGATACTCTACTCACTACTCGATTACTTGACGATCACGTGCACTTGCGTGTGTGTTTTTCATTGCAACAAGTTTTTGGTGTCGCTGCCGGGGACTTAGAAATTAGCTACTTGACTGAATTGAGCCTCTATTATTTATTTATTCGAGTTTAACTTTCAGTTCACTTTGGTTGTGCTAATACATGATTTTCTATTGAATGCAAAGAAGTAAAAGCGCAAACAATCTCCTTCCTCTCGATCCGGAAATTGAATAAACACTTGACAAATTGAGGAGGGAGGTGGACGCTAGAACCAGAATTGAAAGAGAGTTGGACATTGTAGTTCAACCACAACCAATTGAGATGGCAAGTAATGAGGAACGCACGGTGATTGAAGCCGCAAGGCCCAATCTGGCTAATATGACTCAGGCTATCGTGAAGCCTGATATCACTGGGCACTTTGAACTGAAACAATACATGGTGCAGCTGATCCAGTCCACAGGGCAATTTGTGGGTTTACCTCATGAAGACCCACAAAGACATATTCAAAATTTCTTGGAAATTACGGATACTTACAGCTATCCGAATGTTTCCAAGGACTATGTGAGACTGACACTTTTCCCCTTTTCTCTGCTCGGGGAAGCTAAGGAGTGGTTGAATAAGGATCCAGAAAATTTAATCCGCATGTGGGATGATCTGGCAAGAAAGTTGTTAATCAAGTTTTTCCCCACCAAGAAAACGAAGATGTTGAGGAGTCAAATTCTTGGGTTCGAGCAACGAGCTGGCAAAACCCTTCGTCAAGCATGGGAAAGGTGCAAGAAGCTGCTCAGAGACTGCCCTCACCATTGCCAGACAGATGAGGTATTGGGTCACACTTTTGTAGATGGGATAGATGATGCTTCAAAGATGAATCTCTATTCAGCTTGTAGGGGTAGTTGCATGGCCAAACCGTACAGTGAAATCCAACTCCTGCTGAATACCTTCACTGCTAATGATAATAATTGGCAAGGTTATGGTGACTCACGAAAGGCAGCTAAGCAAAAATCGGCTGGGTTACTTGATCTAGATGAGGTGTCAGCAATGAGAGCCGAGATTGCAAGGTTGTCCAATCAGATGATGAGGATGAAAATACAGCAGCCACAGCCAATGCAACAGGTACAACAGATGACTATTTGCTGCGAACTGTGTGGTGACAGTCATATGAGTGATATGTGCCCCACGAATCCAGAATCTATTTATTGTGTGGGGCAACAAAATAGGGGCCAACCGAACCATCATGCACAACAGCCAATGCAGCAGCCACAACCAATGCAACAGGTACAATAGATGACTATTTGCTATGAACTGTGTGGTGAAAGTCATATGAGTTATATGTTCCCCACAAATCCAGAATCCATTTATTGTATGGGGCAGCAAAATAGGGGCAAGCCGAACCATCATGCACAATACGGGAATTCCTACAATCCAAATTGGAGGAATCATCCCAACTTCTCGTGGGGTGGAAATCAGCAGAATCAGAATCAATATAGGCCCAGGGGGGATTTAATCAACCTCAGAGACCACCCCAACAAATGGAAGAAAGTACAAATGATTTACTAAAGAAGTTGTTGATTGATAATCAGCAGCTCAGGACCGACTTCAGAAATCTTGAGAGGTAGATGGGGCAGTTAGCAAAGAGTCAAAATACTAGACCTTCAAGCGCTCTCCCCAGTGATACAGAAAAGAATCCTCAAGTGAATGCAGTTACACTTAGAAACGGGAGGGAACTTGAGGAAATGCCAAAGAAAAGGAAAGAAACCCGTGCCGGAAGGGGAGTTGATACCTAAAGTGACAAATGAGCCAAAGAAGACTGCTGAAATTCCAGAGCCAGTGGAGGCCCCAAGGCCACCACCACAATTTCCCCAGAGATTGCAGAAAAAAATGATGATCACATGTTCAGCAAATTTCTCTCCATGTTGAGCCAAGTTCAATTGAATATCCCACTTGTTGATGTACTTCGTGAAATTCCAAAGTATGCTAAGTACAGAAAAGATATAGTGGCTCACAAGAGAAGATTGACTGAGTTTGAGACAGTTGCACTTACTGAGGAGTGCACTTCTAGGGTCCAAAATAAGCTCCCTCAAAAGCTTAAGGATCCTGGCAGCTTCACGATTCATGTGCGCATTGGTAATATTTATTTGGGTTGTGCTCTTTGTGATATGGGGGAAAGCATAAATCTGATGCCCCTATCGTTGTTCAGGCAATTGGGTCTTGTAGCTCCAAGGCCAACTACTGTGATGTTGCAGCTGGCTGACAGGTCGATAGCACACCCTGAAGGGGTGATTGAAGATGTGTTGCTGCAAATTGGGAAATTCATCTTCCTTGCTGATTTTATTATCCTCGATTATGAGGCTGATGAACTGGTCCTAATCATATTGGGGCGACCTCTCTTGGCTACTGGTGACGCAATTATCAAAGTCAGAGAGGGAAAGATGACATTGAGGGTATATGATGAGGAAGCAGTTTTCAATGTCCACAAAGCAATCCAACTCCCCCGTCACTATGAGGAGCTGTCCATGATATCAGTTATTGAGGTTGATGAGAAAATTCGTGATCCAAGTGTGTATCTAGACGATTCTCTAGAGAAAGCACTTATGTTGTCTGATAGCCTGGGGAATGATGAGGAGGTCGAGGAGATGATGCACATTCTTGATACATCTTGTGCATACATGCAGGGGACACACCCCTTTGAAACTTTGAACAGGCCACAGGGGCCTCCCCCAAAGCCGTCAATTGAGGAAGCCCCTAAATTGGAGCTTAAACCTCTCCCATCCCACTTGCAATATGCTTATTTGGGAGACTCTGACACTTTACCTGTTATTGTTTCTTTTGACTTGTGTAAATTACAGGAAGAAAAGCTATTGAGAGTGCTACGTGAGCACAAGCGAGCAATTGGGTGGACGATGTCCGACATAAATGGCATTAGTCCAGCCTTTTGTATGCACAAAATCCTTATGGAGGTCAGACACAAGCCCATTGTCGAGCAACAACGACGACTCAACCCAATCATAAAGAGGTGGTAAGAAAAGAAGTGATTTAGTGGCTTGATGCAGGTATTGTATTTCCTATCTCAGTTAGCAAATGGGTAAGCCCAGTCCAATGTGTACCCAAGAAGGGGGGGGGGATGACTGTATTAGTTAACGAGAATAATGATTTAATCCCTACAAGAACTATTACCGGGTGGAGAATTTGCATCGACTATAGCAAATTGAACAATGCCACCAGGAAGGACCACTTTCCCCTCCCCTTTATCGACCAAATGCTTGATAGATTAGCTGGCCAGGAGTACTACTACTTCTTGGATGGTTACTCTGGGTATAATCAGATTTCTATAGCCCCAGAGGACCAAGAGAAGACCACTTTTACATGTCCTTATGGCACGTATGCGTTCAAGAGAATGCCCTTTGGTCTTTGTAATGCACCTGTGACTTTTCAAAGGTGTATGATGGCCATTTTCACTGATATGGTCGAAAGGTTTGTAGAAGTATTCATGGATGATTTCTCTATTTTTGGATGTTCTTTTGATAATTGCTTAATGAACCTCGATAAAGTACTTGCTCGGTGTGAAGAGACTAACTTGGTATTGAACTGGGAAAAGTGCCATTTCATGGTATGTAAAGGTATAGTTTTGGGACACAAGGTGTCCAAAGATGGTTTGCAGGTGGACAAGGCAAAGGTGGAAGCAATTGAAAAATTGCCTCCACCAATATCTGTCAAGGGCATCCGCAGTTTCTTGGACCATGCAGGTTTTTATCATCATTTTAATAAAGATATCTCGAAAATTTACTCTCCCTTGTGCAGGTTGCTTGAGAAGGATATTGCCTTTAAATTTGATGATGCCTGTCTGAAAGCATTCGAGGAGCTGAAGAGCATGTTGGTGACTGCACCGATCATAGTTACTCCAGATTGGGAGCAACCATTTGAGCTGATGTGCGACGCGAGCGAGTTGGCCATTGGGGCTGTCTTGGGGCAAAGTAGAAACAAGATCTTTCACTCCATCTACTATGCTAGCAAAACCCTAAATCCAGCTCATACGAACTATACTGTCACTGAAAAAGAGTTACTTGCAGTAGTGTGGGCATTTGGCAAGTTTCGGTCATATCTTGTGGGGACCAAAGTCATCGTCTACACAGATCATTCAGCCATCAAGTACTTGTTTGAGAAAAAGGACGCCAAGCCGAGACCGATTCGTTAGGTCCTACTGTTGCAAGAGTTTGATTTGGAGATTAGGGATCGTAAAGGAATAGAAAATCAAGTGGCTGATCATCTATCCAGATTAGAAAATCGAAACCATGTGGTAGAAGGGGGCGAAATCAAAGAAACATTCCCGGATGAGCAACTATTGGAAATCACCTCAAGCACAACTCTGTGGTATGCAGACTATGTGAACTTTATTGCAAGTGGGGTGACACCACCAGAATTAACACCAGACACTAGAAGAAGGTTGTTGCATGACATGAGGCTTTACATGTGGGATGAGCCATTCTTGTACAGGCTCTGTGCTGATCAGTTGGTACGGAGGTGTGTTCCTGAGGAAGAAATGAGCTCCATACTTCATAGTTGTCACTCCTCGCCATACGGGGGTCATCACAGTGGAGACAGAACCGCTCAGAAAGTGCTGCAATCAGGTTTTTATTGGCCAAAATTTTTCAGGGATGCACACGCCTTTGTTAAAATGTGTGACAGGTGCCAGAGAACCGGAACAATCACGAAGAAGCACGAGATGCCACTGCAAAACATTCTGGTAGTGGAGTTGTTCGATGTTTGGGGAATTGACTTTATGGGACCGTTTCCATATTCTAACGGTCATAGGTACATCTTGGTGGCAGTTGACTAAGTGTCCAAATGGGTGGAGGCTATTGCTCTTCCAACTAATGATGCAAAAGTGGTGGTAAGCTTTGTCAAGAAGAACATCTTTACCCATTTTGGAACTCCCAGAGTGTTGATCAGCGATGGAGGTACACATTTCTACAATAAACTGTTGAACAATGTCCTTGCAAAGTACGGGGTCAAGCATAAGGTCTCCACAGCCTATCATCCACAGACGAGTGGTCAAGTAGAGGTTTCAAACCGAGAGGTAAAGCAAATTCTGGAGAAAACAGTGAGTGCAAATAGAAAAGATTGGGCAGGGAAGTTAGACGATGCATTGTGGGCATACCGAACAGCATACAAAACTCCTATAGGTGCTTCTCCGTATAGATTAGTGTATGGGAAAGCATGTCACTTGCTCGTCGAGCTTGAGCACAAGGCCTATTGGGCAATAAAGAAGTTGAATATAGATGGAGACTTGGCTGGAGAGAAGAGGTTGCTGCAACTAGATGAGCTCGAGGAGTTTCGATTACATGCATATGAGAATGCCAAATTGTACAGAGAGAAGACTAAGAGGTGGCATGATAAGCACATTCAATTTAGAGAGTTTGAGCCAGGGCAAGAAGTTCTTTTGTTCAATTCGAGATTGAAGCTTTTTCCTAGAAAGCTTAAATCTCGTTGGTCGGGCCCTTTTGTTGTGGTAAGCGTGAAACCTCATGGAGCCATGGAATTGAGAGATATAAGTTCAACTGGCACCTTCTTGGTGAACGGTCAGCGGATAAAACATTACTGGGGTGGTGACTTTGCACGTCACAAGACCTAGGTGGATTTGAAGGATGCTTGAGAACATGTTGAGTCGTGCCGCGACGTTAAATCAGTCTATGGATAGGAGGAAACCTATTGAAATATTGTAACCATCGTGCCACGATGTTAAATAAGGCGCTGGATGGGAGGCAACCCAATGATAGTTGTAGTGTTGAATTTGTGTTTTAGGAAGAGCTAACCAATGCAGGTGAAAGAGGGTGGATTCTAACTCCATTGAACAAGGTAAGAACAGGTAAAAAAATGAAAAAAATTGCCCAGATTCACTGCAGCGCACCTGACCGCACATTCTGCCTTGGCCACGCATTTTTATGCGCTGCAGCGCACCTGACCGCGCATCTGGGCGCGCTAAATGAAAACATTCTGCCTTGGCCATGCATTTTTATGCGCTGCAGCGCACCTGACCGCGCATCTGACGTTAAAATTTCGGCGTTTTTTTATTGTAGATTATTTTATTTTATTCTAATTTTCTTTCAGTTAACCTAACTTAATTACCCATCAACCCATCTTCAACCCCTCATAATCCCACATTCCCCAACTCACACGACCAAAAATCCCAAAACCCTCCAACCCTTTTTAGCGATTCCCCCCCCCCCCCC
>MU735728.1:80772-100993 GCA_026770625.1 Nicotiana glauca
ATCTCTTTGTTTTTCTATTTTTTATTTTATTTTATTTTATTTTCCTTTTTCAGATTTTGTGTATATATACCTTAGTGGTAGTAGTCGTATGTAGTTTTAATGTAGAGATTTTGGTGCCATATGTTGTGGCGTTAGTCCATGATAAGTGTGGGGTGGAATCCCCCGTTGATTTGTAATGTTGGAGAATGTAGGTGGGTGTTCCTTGCTCTATCATGTTTAAAAAAGAGTTGTGAAAGCCTATTGCCCACAATGTGTTTGTGGAAATGTCCCAATGAACATGGGTATATAGTTTGTGACCCCGGATGCGTGTGAAGTCTGAGTAACCGCATTGAGTCAAAAACATTTGTTAGGTTGTGATAATGTTTGTTGTTTTACAGGTATCATGACTCCTTCCAAGAAACGACGTACCGCCGGTGCTTCATCGAGCAGTCAAGCTGGCTCGACTAGGGCACGAGGAGATGCACCTGCACGCTCCTTTGATGCTACCAAATTTGTATCGGCCAAAGATCAAGCCCTATTTGCGGAAAAAGCTCGTCGAAAGCCTATTCTGGAGAGAGGTATTGACATTTGATGGCTCCGGCAATTCTGTCCTCGTATGTATGACGAGATAATAAGGCGGGGATTACAAACGTTCCTCAATGAGCCCGGTGAGGGCAATGCCATGGTTGTAAGGGAGTTCTATGCCAACGTGCTAGAGCATAATAACGGGATTGTCATGGTGCGCCGACGAGCGGTGAATGCTTCAGTGAGGCTATTCGGACTGCGTACCAGCTGCCTGCACCCCCTTTTCTGCAGGATGACTTCTATGAGTACGGTCGTAAGCCAACGCCTGCAAAATATGACAGATTCATTGAGACTATTTGTACACCAGGTAAAGAGGTGGTCTGGATGGACTTTGGAGAGAAGTTCCTTTCCCCAGCACTCACCTATGAAGCCAAATGCTGGTTGCACCTCATTAACAACCGTCTAATCCCGTCGCTCAATAAAACGGAGGTCAATGGGCCCCGAGCTGCTCTTATCTAGTGCTTTGTCAATGGCTACGACTTTGATGTGGCTAAGGTTATACACGACGAGATGTTCGTCCGCAGCCAGGTAAAAAGGTATGGATTCTTCTTCCCTTCTTTAGTCACCCAACTATGCAGGGAGGCCCATGTGCCAGAAAATATAGCTGTGGATGGACTGGTCAAAAAGGAAGGCAAGTTTCGTGCGGATAAAGTGAAGACAGGCAAGGAGCAGGTAGTGATACAGGCGGCAGCATCAAGCAGCTCTGATGATGAGTCCGACGATGAGGATAGTGATGAGGAGCCTGAAGGAGCCACACCACAGGCTCAGGAGCAAAATGTGGCAGTTGCCGAAACTTCTGCGCCGACAACATCTTCCAAAGCTGCCCGAGTGTCTCGTTTTGCTGCTATGGAGCAGGATATGGTAGGTTTGCGGGCATCCATGACTAATTTGAGTACACGTGTTGAATCGATAGCAGACCGACAAGAAAAGTCGGAGAAGTTTTTTATGGGTTGGCTACGAGCTTTGGGGCGTGCGTGCAATGTGAACCCCGACACCGTCTCCAACCAGGAGTGACACTTCGAGGAAGTCCCTTTACCTCATTGTTCTTTCTAATTTTCAGCCATGGAGACATGTCTGCATCTTAAGTGTGGGGTGGGGATTCCTTCATTGTATGTTGTATGTAATTGTGTAAATTAACTGGTTGTTTTGTTTATTTCATATTGACTTGATAGTCTTTGTTGAGTAGGAGTCGTTTGTTAATTTAGGTAGATGGCTCGGCCCGACGACGGATCCCTTTCAACGGGGTTCTTAAGAGACTGAGTCGAGAGACAAAAAAAATGTTGAAAATTTATAGACTCTTCCTGATGACGGATCTTGTAGGCGATTTTCTTGAGGGAAGTGAGTCTAGGGAAAACACCAAAAAGATTTTTACTCTTAGGTAGTGTATCAATTCCCCCTTGGTTTTTCTTTAGGCCACGGTTCTTTTCTAAGGGTTTTGACTTGAACTGGGTATAGGTAATTTCTTATTTTTGTTTTCTTTTTAATTTTGTAGATTAGGGTAATGGGTCACGAGCTACAAACTGAAAGCGAACTCAGAGCATTGACACACCTGAACACAACAGACCCTAGAGTGTAACTCTTGGTCTTAATTGTTGAATCTCACTGAAGGTGCCTTAATTTGTATGTTTGCTACTGACTTGATTGCTCGTAACGTAGTGTCTTGATGAGCTGATCCGAATGAGTCATATTGCCATGTGTGGTGAGGTTTTGTGTAGTTTATGTTGTGTACTTTCATCTAGAACTTGCCCGGTATGTGAGTTGAAGCGAAATTTTAGGTAATGCTCGGTCTGAAAAATTATTTTTGGCTTTCTTTGATCTTTTTGAGCTTAATTGCTTATCACAAATAAAATCTATCCCTAGTTAACCCTTTTGAGCCTATAGACTTTTGTTTGGCACCCACATTACAAGCCTATACCCTTTTTGTTCTTAATTAACATTGTTTTGATCATTTTACCTCTTAAAGCACTTTAATTGAAAAATGAGCTAATAGAAGTAAGAAGGAACTAAGGGTGGGGTGGCTTTTGAGTGGAACCAATAGAAGGAAGAAAGGTGCAATTGTTTTGTGAAATAATACACCACTAGCGAAAAATTTATCAAAAAAAAAAATAGGTGAATATATTGTTGTCTTGTTCTTGCTAATGGGGTATAAATTAAAGTAGTGCTTAAAGAAAGAGGGAACATTGTTGAGAGTGATTGTAGTTGTGAAATTGAAGTAGTGATTGAAGAAATTGCGCTCAAAGCGATTATGTGATGTGTTAAAGTGCTTAGGAGGGTGAACCACTATTCCTAAATATATCCTACCCGTCCCTTAGCCCATATTACAACCATGAAAAAACCCTAATTGATTTTAGACCGAGTGAGCCTACATTAGTAAAGATTTACATTAAGGGCAAGCTTATGGTACCACTTGCATACATGTGACTTCTTTTGTGAGTGTGAGTGATTTTTTGTTGATAATATTATGAAATTCGATTGTGTGAATTGATCTATATAATTTTGCTGTGAGTGTGAGGGCATATGATTCGTGACGGAAAAGTTAATCTTGGCATCTGTGTAGAGTACTCTGAGGAGGTGCAATGTTGCAGGGCACTTAAGAGTCGGCTTTGAGGCTAGGATTGTTCACTGCTAGGCGTAATGTATTTACATTGTTCTAGATGTGATACATTAAGGGAAATGGTTGAGTGAATGAATCTCTAGAGAGTACAGTTTGATTGCTCGAGGACTAGCAATGAATTAAGTGTGGGGTGTTGATAATAGGCAAAATCTAGATGATTTATCTACTATTTATGCCTTCGCTTGATTATATCCCAAGGTCATATTATGAATAATTGATGAAATATAGGCTCTAATTGTGAATTGTGTATATTTCAGGTTAAAGAGCTTGTATTATGCAAGAAAATGTGATTGGGAACCATTTTGGAGCAACAAAGACCCCTCGGAGCCGAGTGTGATTGAAGACAAGGAAGAAATCTAGGCCACATCACACCTGGACTAGCGCTGCCAAATGCGCTGCAGCGCTTAATAATGCGCGACCAAGACAGAACTTCAGCAAACTAGTGCGGCCAAATACGCTGTCAAATGTGCTGCAGCGCTAGTCCAAAATTCGACGACTGTTCACTAGGGGCAAAACTGGAAATTTGGAGAAAAAATTCACTTAACCTATATAAGGTCAAGCTCGCCCAAAGGAGTTTTTATCAAGGTTTTCATAGGTTAAAGCAAGACATAGAGAGGCAAGGAGGGATTTGGATCATCAAGTTCTTTTCTTCTATTTGTTTTTGCTAATTGTGATGAAATTGAATTTAATTGTGATGAACAATAGTATGAGTTGCTAAAACCCAGTGTTCTAGGGTCATGGGTAAAACATGAATGTTGTTGTTTGAGGTTTAATTTGACAAAGTTGGTTTATCATCTTGGGTTGTTTATTTAATTCTGTTATTAATTATTTTGCTGCGTAGCTAACAGTGAAACACTATCTACGAATCTAGAGTTGAACTCAAAAGTGGGAATTCTAGGTTTCGTATAGAATTAAATAGAGCAGGTTCTTGAACCCGGACCTCGAGGAACGGATTTGCAATTGGGATAGACATATAGCCACTTGCCTTGCTTGGTTAAAATACAGGAATTGTAAGTGTGTTCTTGTTAATCTTAATTCCATAGAAATATAGGCATTGAGTTAATTTGAGCAGGCGATTAAGAACTCGACAGATTCTTACGAGCAATATAAACCTTGTCAATCAATAACCCAGACAAATCGATCGGTCATCTTAAGCTAAGGACAAAACAAGATTGTTAACTAGCCCGTGACCCTGGAATATCCTCTCCTACTGTGTGTTATTTGAAACTGCTTTTAGTTTGGTTAATTGCTTTAGTTAGATTATTCCTTGATAATTTAGGTAGTAAAATAAGTACATCTTTATTGTGTGACACATCTCTTGAATAAGTAAAATAGTTGGGTTTGAATCGGTTAATAGTTGATCACAAATCTTCGAGGGAACGATACTCTACTCACTACTCTATTACTTGACGATCACGTGCACTTGCGTGTGTGTTTTTGGTCGTAACAAGTTTTTGGCGTCGTTGCCGGGGACTTAGAAATTAGCTACTTGACTGAATTGAGCCTTTATTATTTATTTGTTCGAGTTTAACTTTCAGTTCACTTTGGTTATGTTAATACAAGATTTTCTATTGAATGCGAATAAGCAGAAGCGCAAACAATCTCCTTCCTCTCGATCCGGAAATTGAACAAACACTTGACAGATTGAGGAGGGTGGTGGATGCTAGAACCAGAATTGAAAGAGAGTTGGACATTATAGTTCAACCACAACCAATTGAGATGGCCGGTAATGAGGACAGCGCGGTGATTGAAGCCGCAAGGCCCAATCTGGCTAACATGACCCAAGCTGTCGTGAAGCCTGATATCACTAGGCACTTTGAACTGAAACAATACATGGTGCAGCTGATCCACTCCACAGGGCAATTTGTGGTTTTACCTCATGAAGACCCATAGAGACATATTCAGAATTTTTTGGAAATTATGGATACTTACAACTATCCGAACGTTTCCAAGGACTATGTCAGACTGACACTTTTCCCCTTTTCTCTACTCGGGGAAGCTAAGGAGTGGTTGAATAAGGAGACAGCTAATTCAATCCGTACGTGGGATGATCTGTCAAGGAAGTTCTTAATCAAGTTTTTCCCTACCAAGAAAATGAAGATGTTGAGGAGTCAAATTATTGGGTTCGAGCAACGAGCTGGCGAAACACTTCGTCAAAAATGGGAAAGGTACAAGAAGCTGCTCAGAGACTGCCATCACAATTGCCAGACAGACAAGGTATTGGATCACACTTTTGTAGATGGGCTAGATGATGCTTCAAAGATGAATCTCGATTCATCTTGTGGGGGTAGTTGCATGGCCAAACCGTACAATGAAATCCAACTCCTGCTGAATACCTTCACTGCTAATGATAATAACTGGCAAGGTGATGGTGATTCACGAAAGGCAGCTAAGCAAAAATCAACTGGGTTACTTGAGCTAGACGAGGTGTCAGCAATGAGAGCCGAGATTGCAAGGTTGTCCAATCAGATGACGAGGATGACAATGCAGCAGCCACAGCCAATGCAACAGGTATAACATATGACTATTTGCTGCGAACTGTGTGGTGACAGTCATATGAGTGATATGTGCCCCACGAATCCATAATCTATTCATTATGTGGGGCAGCAAAATAGGGGCCAGCCAAACCAGTATGCACAATACGGGAATTCCTTCAATCCAAATTGGAGGAATCATCCCAATTTCTCATGGGGTGGAAATCAGCAGAATCAGAATCAGTATAGGCCCCAGGGGGGATTTAATCAACCTCAGAGACCACCCCAACAAATGGAAGAAAGTACAAATGATTTACTAAAGAAGTTGTTGATTGACAATCAACAGCTCAGGACCGACTTCGGAAATCTTGAGAGGCAGATGGGGTAGTTATGAACGACTATAAATACTAGACCTTCAGGCGCTCTCCCCAGAGATACAGAAAAGAATCCTCAAGTGTAAGCAATTACACTTAGAAACGGGAGAGAACTTGAGGAAGTGCCAAAGAAAAGGAAAGAAAAACCCGTGCCGGAAGGGGAGTTGATACCTAAAGTGACAAATAAGACAAAGAAGACTGCTGAAATTCCAGAGCCAGTGGAGGCCCCAAGGCCACCACCACCATTTCCCCAGAGATTGCAGAAAAAGAATGATGATCGCATGTTCAGCAAATTTCTCTCCATGTTGTGCCAGGTTCAATTGAATATCCCACTTGTTGATGTACTTCGTGAAATTCCAAAGTATGCTAAGTACATAAAAGATATAGTGGCTCACAAGAGAAGATTGACTGAGTTTGAGACAGTTGCACTAACTGAGGAGTGCACTTCTAGGGTCCAAAATAAGCTCCCTCAAAAGATTAAGGATCTTGGCAGCTTCACGATTCCTGTGCGCATTGGTAATATTGATGTGGGTCGTGCTCTTTGTGATTTGGGGGCAAGCATAAATCTGATGCCCCTATCGTTGTTCATGCAATTGGGTCTTGGAGCTCCAAGGCCAACTACTGTGATGTTGCAGCTGGATGACAGGTCGATAGCACACCCTGAAGGGGTGATTGAAGATGTGTTGCTGCAAATTGGGAAATTCATCTTCCCTACTGATTTTATTATCCTCGATTATGAGGCTGATGAACTGGTCCCAATCATATTGGGGCGACCTCTCTTGGCTACTGGTGACGCAATTATCAAAGTGAGAGAGGGAAAGATGATATTGAGGGTAGATAATGAGGAAGCAGTTTTCAATGTCTACAAAGCAATCTAACTCCCCCGTCACTATGAGGAGCTGTCCATGATATCAATTATTGAGGTTGATGAGCAAATTCGTGGTCCAAGTGTGTATCTAGACGATTCTCTAGAGAAAGCACTTATGTTGTTTGATAGCCTGGGGAATGATGAGGAGGTCGAGGAGATGATGCACATTCTTGATACATCTTGTGCATACATGTAGGGGACACACCCCTTTGAACCTTTGAACAGGCCACAGGGGCCTCCCCCAAAGCCGTCAATTGAGGAAGCCCCTACTGTGACACATCTCTTGAATAAGTACATCTTTATTCTATGACACATCTCTTGAATAAGTAAAATAGTTGGGTTTGAATCAGTCAATAGTTGATCGCAAGTCTTCGAGGGAATGATACTCTACTCACCACTCTATTAATTGATGATCACGTGCATTTGCGTGGGTGTTTTTAGTCGCAACAATATGGCTTGAGTTTACTTGGAGCAAGTTTGTTCATACATACCAGTACGATTCAAGTGTACTGACTTCCCTTTTGACGGGGGGTGCTACATTCGTGTTATGATTGTAGATGGATCCATAGCAGGTACTCCAGTCCATCGACCGTAGCTCTTCATCCCTTCCCGTCAGCTGTATCGGTGAGCCCCTTTCCTTTCGGGACACGGCGTGGCTCATGCCGCTTCTATTTTGGGTTCTTATTTTGATATTTGTATAAGGTATAGCCAGAGCCTCGTTACTGGCAAGTACTATATCATCCCTTTTTCATGTTTAGAGGCTCCATAGACAGTAAATGTGGGTTACGAACTTATGTAAATATGTATTTTGTATATTGGGCGATGAAAGTTGTAAACCTCATTAAGTGACTATGTATGTTTTGTAAAAATGGTGTTTTAATTATAAGTGACTATTTCCTTTGACCAATGGATAATGAAAAATACGGGGTACGCATGGGATAGGAAAGGCACCTAGGTCCGCTTGACTGGGGATACCCAGTCGAGCGCCGGTCATGTCCCACGAATTTGGGGCGTGACACGTGCAGCCCGATCCAACATATCGCTGCAGCGTACAACACGTGCAGCCCGATCCAACATATCGCTGCAGCGTACAACCCAATCTATACAAGTATCGTTGCAGTGTGAAAATCGATCCATATATATATATATATATATATATATATATATATATATATATATATATATATATATATATATATATATATATATATATATATATATATATATATATATATATATATATATATATATATATATATATATATATATATATATATATATATATATATATATATATATATATATATATATATATATATATATATATATATATATATATATATATATATATATATATATATATATATATATATATATATATATATATATATATATATATATATATATATATATATATATATATATATATATATATATATATATATATATATATATATATATATATATATATATATATATATATATATATATATATATATATATATATATATATATATATATATATATATATATATATATATATATATATATATATATATATATATATATATATATATATATATATATATATATATATATATATATATATATATATATATATATATATATATATATATATATATATATATATATATATATATATATATGGCATGCATCCCGATTCATAGTATATAATCCTCACAACCAGGCCCTCGGCCTCTCTCAGTCATTAACCTCACCATTAGACTCTCAGTCTATTTCAGTCATCAACTCACGATCACTCAGACCATCAGTAACACAGGGAACTCAGCCCAAAGAGTTTTCACATTTTAAAGAAATAACGTGATAAAAACAGATTTTAAACAATAAACAGATAAAACACGATTGAGGATATGCCATCAAATATATAAAGTGGGGAAAAATAGTAAAAATGCCCCTAAAGGTCTCAACAGATCGGCACAAGGCCCCAAATATGGCATACAACCAAAAATATATACAATTATTACTTACCTCGATCCGGTCCAAACTCTAGCCCGCGATGTCTTAGCCCACACGAATTGACCTCTGGATGCTCCAAATCTAGCCACAATTAGTACATAATCATTAAAATATGCAAAGGGAACGAAGCCCACTCGAAAATATCCAATTTACATCAAAATCCCGAAATTGCTCAAACCCGCCCCCCGGGCCCACATCTTGGAATCTGATAAAATCAATATCAATGGAATCCTCATCCTCAAACGAGTCTATACATATCAAGAACGCTGAAATCGGAGTTCAAATGACCCCTCAATTCCAATTTAAAGTCTCTTAATCTCAAGCCCTAATTCTTCAATTTTTGGCTTAGATTCCACGATTTACTAGGTCGAATTCACATAATAATCGAGTTTTAAGTCCAAGAATTTTGCCTCCAAGTGATTCCCCTTGAACCCCTCTTCAATCTTCTTTAAAATGCTTCAAAAATGAGCAGCAATGGAGGAACCTAGCCTCAAATTCGCGGAAATGAGCTTTTAAAATATTCTGCCCAGCTATATATTTTCCTCTACTGCGATCGCGGATAAAACTACGCGATTGCTAAGCATAAAATGATGACTCCCTCATTTAATCTTATGCTATCGCAACAACCGCACGCGATCGCGAAGCCTTAGCTCTCAAACCTATGAGATCGCAACTGAGCTCCCGCGAACGCGAAGGCACACCACACAGACCTACGCGATCGCGTAAGGCATCTCTACCTCAGCCCTCAACTAAGCCTATGCGATCGCAATCCCTTATACGCGATCTCATAGAACAAATGGTCTATAACAGACCTAAAGCAAAATCTGCAACACTTTAATGTAAAATTTCATCCGTTTAACCATTTGAAACTCACCCGAGGCCCTTGAGACCTCAACCAAACATGCCAATATATCCCATAACATCATTCAAACTTGTTCCCATCTTCGGAACGCTCAAACAACATCAAAACACCAAAATCACATAGGATTCAAGCCTAAGAATTTTAAGAACTTCCAAATTTCGCTTTTGATAAAAAACCCAACCAAACCACGTCCGAATGACCTGAAATTTTGCACACACGTCCCAAATGACAAAACAAAGCTACTGACTCTCGGAATTTCATTTCGACCTCTATATCAAAATCTCACCTATCAACCAAAAAACGCCGAAATCTCAATTTCGTCAATTCAAACCTAAACCTTCCATGAACCTCCAAAATGCATTCTGATCACGCTCCTAAGTTCTAAATCACCTAATGGAGCTAAGCAAATTATAAAAATTCCAATTCGAGCTCATATACAAACAAGTCAACTCTTGGTCAAACTTTTAAATTTCAAGTTACAAACTAAGAACTGTTCTTCCAAATTCATTCTGATTACCCTAAAAACCAATACCAGTGGTTTACATAAGTCATAATGCATCACATGGGCAAGTCATGCCCGATCAAAGCGCAAAAGTTCAAAACGATCGGTCGGGTCATTACACTTTCGAGCGGGAATATGGTCGCTATCAAGTCGATGCATTATTTACCTCTTATACCTAGGTTAAAGAGGTTATATGTGTCAATGAGTTCTGCTCCTCATATGAGATGGCACTTTGAAAATAGAAGACCACCTGGTGTTATGTGTCATCCTTCAGATGGAGAAGCTTGGAAGCACTTTGATAGGACATATCCAGATTTTGCTAGTGAACCAAGGAATGTTCGATTAGGTCTGTGTGCGGATGGCTTCACGCCTTTTTCTGTATCTGCCACACCATATTCATGTTGGCCTGTCTTTCTTACACCTTATAATCCACCACCTGAGTTGTGCATGACTAGGCCATATATATTCTTAAATTATATTATCCCGGTCCACGTAATCTGAAAAGTTTGATTGATGTATATTTGCAACCTTTGATTGATGAGCTAAATAATTGTGGTACGATGGTGTTGAAACATATGCCATATCAACCAAGCAGAATTTCAGTTTGTGTGCTAATTTAATGTGGACAATTAATGATTTTCCTATGTATGGATTGTTGTCTGGATGGATGACTGCTGGGAAGTTAGCTTGTCCTTACTACATGGAAAATAGTAAAGTGTTCACTTTGAAATATGGCCAAAAGAAATCATTGTTTGATTGTCATCGTTAATTCTTGCCTCCTGATCATGATTTTAGAAGGATAAAAAATGCATTCAAAAAGAATAAAATGGAATATGATTCTCCACCACCGATACTTTTAGGTGGGGAAATTTGGGAGAGGGTCCATAACTTTAGTAAAGTTACTGAAGCTCCACCTTATAGATTCCCCGAATATGGTGTTACTCATAATTGGACGAAACAGAGTTTATTTTGGGAGTTGCCTTATTGGAAGGATAATCTTCTCCATCACAACCTTGATGTCATGCATATTGAGAAGAATTATTTTGACAATTTGTTCAATAGAGTGATGGATGTTAAAGGTAAGACAAAGGATAACCCGAAGGCTAGAATGGACTTATAAGAATATTGTAGGCGGCTATTATACTTGCAGAAAACAAACAATGGTAAGGTGTTCAACCCCAAAGCAAGTTACACATTCACTTTGGAGGAAATACGGCAAATTTGTGATTGGGTAAAAAAATTGAAGATTCTTGAGGGTTATGCATCGAATTTTGGGAAAAAAATGATATGGAGGTAGGGAAGTTGAGCCATTTGAAAACTCATGATTGTCATGTTTTCATGGAGACCTTAGTGCCTATTGCATTTTTTGGTTTGCCTGAAAGAATCTGGAAACCCATCACATAGATTAGTTTGTTTTTCTAAGAATTGTGTTCTTCCACATTAAGGGAAGAAAACCTACACCGGATGGATCAGAACATTCGTGTAACTTCTACTAAGATGGAAAGAATATTTCCATGTGGTTATTTTGATGTGATGGAACACCTTCCAATCTACCTTGAACACGAGGCACGACTTGGAGGGCATGTTCAATACAGATGGATGTATCCCTTTGAGAGGTAATATTATAAGTTTGATGTAATTTTCTATTTTATTTGAATGTTCTTGGCTAACCTGAAATTATGTAGGACAATTGGCAAATGCAAATAATTTGTTAAGCAAAGGAATAAGATTGATAGATCTATATGCGAAGTTTATTTTCCAAAGGAAACTGCTCATTTTTGTTTTTATAATTTTGAGAGTAATGTGCCATTAGCTAGGATTGGCCCAATAGTGTAAAGCCCCAGAAAATTTTGCTAAGTAATTTCAGATTTCTTGGTGCCAAGGTAGACTAATTATTTTATCTTGTGTGCAAATGAGGATTCATGATATAATGGATATCAATTGGATATGTTAATAAGCATATAAGTCATATTATAAGTGATTTGGGGTCTAAGAAGAGGCCAAAGTCTAAGCCAAGTTAGAAAATTTCATAATAGACTAAAGTTGTAAATGAGTACGCACAAGACCTCACTTTGGGAAAGCACATCTCCATTTATATAAGTTGTTGTGCGATGTAAAACAATCAAATTAAAGCTCTTTTAAACTGGTTTCCGACGCATCAAACCGTTTGTCATTTGGAGGTGTATACAAAAAGTTACTAGGCATGTGTCATATGCGCGCCTAAGTGCGCGGCGGAAGCGCAACCCCGCATATTGAGACTACCTCATGAGCACGGCCTTAGTGCAGTCTTAGCGTGGGCACGGTAGCAGCAGACCTTTAAATACACCCAAGGACGGTAAATGAGAGGATTTAAGTCATTTTTAGAGCTATGGCTTGCTCTATCAAGGGGAATCCGTCCCATCTTCCCTCCTATGATCCAAGGTAATGTTTTTGGAGTATTTTGAGTTGATTACTACTCCTAAACACTTATATTAACAAGGATTGATCTTGAAAATCCATAGATTCCCATCAAAATCCCTAAATTGCTCAAGATCACTACAAGTGGGGATTCTCAAGATTCTTACTACAAGAGTAATGTTTTACCCTTAAACTTACATATATGGAGTTATTATGGAAATATGAGTATGAATTAAGTATTGCAACTCATGGGATGGTGATTGGAAGCCATATGTGCCTAACCTAGGCTGTGTTGGTGTTGTAGAGATTGTGAGATGGGTTATTGAGGTATGATTCTTGGGTGTAATAGTATTATGTATACATGCATGTACAAATTAGGTTTGTGGGAAGATTGTTGAACATAAATAAGTAAAGATTGGATTGGGGAATGAAGGAAACCTTGTAAAAGAGATTTGGAATCAAGATGCACAACTATTATTTGATAAAATGCTCGAATGAGCTGAAACCATGAGTACCTTCCTAATTTGTGTTCAATTTTGTTATGTCTCAAGTAGATTGGGATTGCTAGAATTTATGGAACGTCGTAGTAACGTAAGGAAAGCTTAAACAAGGTATGTATGGCTAAAACCCCCTCTTCTTAAAAATCGAGCTCCCATGGTGTCCATGCAAATATTGTAAGTCTAAAATTTGATCGACGTAGTACTTTTTATTTCAAGGGAATTGGTGTTGCAAGATATATGTGAAAGGTGTATCTCAATGTGTTCAATATGCTATTTTTGGTAAATTGAGGATATGTGAAGAATGTGAACTATGTGCTAAAATGCCTAGATTTCAAGTCAAGTTTAAATTGAGATTGTTATACCAAACTATGCGAAATCCTCTATGTATAAAGATGTTTGAAATGAATCACATGAATTTGGGGTTGTAACATTATACGCATGAAAGATGTGTCTCAATATGATCAATGTGCTATTCTTGATAATTTGAAAAGTTGCAAGGAATATGAATCATGTATTGAAATGCTTAGACCTTAATTTGAGCTTGAAACTGCACATGTTGTGCCATCTATGAAGTATTATCTATGCATACAATTTAAATTGCTCTTGTGTGCACCTATCATCCTAAATTGCAAAGCTAACATTGAAATCGCGATCGGGCCGTGATCGGACGCCATGCTACACACATAGTGGTAATATGTCGATATTGAAACCGTAAAGTAAGAATGAAATGGTGATTGAGGTATACGTCTCAAATGAGACGGCTTAGCCGATCGCGCCGTGATCGGATTCCATGTTATACACATATAGTGGTAATATAATAATAATTGAAACTGTAAAGTGAGAAATGAAATAAGGGTAACATCTTGGAAGACGGCTTAGCCGATCGGGCCGTGATCGGACTCCGCTCAAGATAGCGGTGGTATTGTAAATGAATTCCGGAATAAGGAAAGAATGAGATTGTGATTGAAGTATATGTCTCAAATGAGGAAACCTAGCTGATCGGGTCAAGATTGGACTCCGCTCAAGATAGCGGTGGTATTGTGAACAAATGACGAATAGTGTGAAATGCCCCAAACTAAAGGCTATGGAAACATGATGTGAAAACTGTATGATTCTTTTATATTGATAATGTTGTGATCGTTTAAAGCTTTTGAGTTATACTTGTGATTTCCTTATTTTTGTATGAAATTTCTTTCTAACAATATATGGTGTTTAGTTATACATACTAGTGCTATTCGATGGCACTAACGTCCCTTTTGCCGGGGGCGCTACATCTTTAAATGGATGTAGGTGTATCTATAGCAGGCATTCTTGGTGCAGCTAGTGCCGCATCATCCTTTCAGCTGACATGGTGAGCCCCACTTTGTTTCGGGGTCCTGTTTCATCAGTTTATCATGTACTTTATATTTGAGGTATAGTCTGAGCCTTGTTATCAGTATTTCCACATTACATTACTCTTCATTTGTGTTTAGAGGCTTTGTAGATAGGTTGTGGGTAGTTTCGGGTATTGATATTAAAGTAGAAATATTAATGTTGGCAAAGATTTATAAAACTTGTAATATTTGATAATTATGTGTTAAGCTGCTAACGAAAATGAAATGGAAGTAGTTAATGATACTTACTAAGTATGATTAATGGATTCCATCTCCTATTTTATTCATAAATTAGTTTTGGTAGAATGAAACTTAACAGGCTTGCTCAGTCGGGTTTACTCCATTGAGCACCGGTCCCGCTCCTCGGATTTTAGGGCGTGACAAACTTGGTATTAGAGCCTAAGGTTTTAAAGTGTCCTAGGATGTCTCGGAGCCGTTTCTAGTAGAGCCCTTCTTTTCGGTATGTTTTCGACCACATCTATAAGTTAGAGGTTATTCGGACATTTAGGAATTTCACCCTTCTTTGATACTTCTGATCATGCAGTAGAGCTCATGATAGGGAGCTAATTTCCATTCTATGTCTTAATCTCAAGATGAGTAATTCATGATTTTTGAAAGCAGTAAAAAGGGAATAACCCGGCCATTGAATCTGGGGGAGATTGCCAAGAGTTTGTTAGAAGAATGTATCGAGCCATGGAGAACCTATCCCTAAGAGGGGAGTGCCCTTGTTCCTATTAATGTCACTGCATCACCAGATCATATAGTATATCAGTATGTTACCAATGTATGTTACAGATTTGGAGTCAGGGTACATCAGTTAAGGCACTACCCCGCCAATCTAAAGTTACCAAGTTAGCCTCTCCTTGCTATATCGTTATGAACATCGTATAGTTTCCTTTTTATATAGGTACATACATATTGAAGAGTTCTCACGGAACCTTGTCTTAACCAGATGTTGGATTATAAAACATTGCATGCACCTACTCTTTGAACGAGACACATTTTCTTGTGGAATTAAGTTCTATAAATACATCCTTGAATGGAGTTATAACTCTAGGATTAATACTTCCCACTTTCTTTCCTAAATTCTCAACAAGGGACTATATTCGATGAATTTCTTACAGAATCTTTTCATTTAAATAGACAACATCTGCTCACTTGTGCCTATGCATGCACCATTTTAAAGTTCACCTATGCTGTGTCAAGTTCTATGTAAAGCATCCCAGTGTTGCGATCCTTCTCGAGTCACTCTTTTTCTCACTAGTGTATATGGCTTCTATGATTTGAATAGTAACTCTACCCTCTTGCGAGTATCATCGTGAAACCTTTTCACTGTCTAGTAACATGAGAGCATATCCCATCTTTTATCATATAAGTACATGTCAAATGAAGGGGTCGCTTGTTAGTATAGAATTTCTAAGAAATTTGAGATTTTTATGAATCTATCACAAGAAGATCTTGTGTCGCCATCTTAGTATAACTTTCGTGTCTGCTTGGGACATCTCACAGTAAATATCTCACTTTGTTCCAAGTATCATGGTTTCTCGTGGAGTGGTCGTGTATTTCAGTTGGGAGTAATATAGTAGAGGTATGTCTAGCTCATAACAAATGTTTATTTTCTCCTTACACCTCCAAAACATGTGATAATTGTGTTCCTTAGTGAAATCACTATGCTAGTTTCCCAGCACTCATTCAATAACTATGAGAGAACGTGTCCTTCTATGTTTTACTGTAACACTTCCTTTCCCATAAGAATCCTTAATAGGCTCTCCGTCAAGAGCAAATGCACCTTTGGGGGTTATCATAGCACACCGACTACTTCTCATGTTTTCCTGTGTTTTATTAGCATTTGGGTATTTCTCAAGTCAAATCCATGGAAAACTCATTATGAACATCTGCAAACCTTCGAAGATTATTATATACTTTCTCATTAGGTTCAGTTGTCTTTACACACTCGATTTCTAGAATCATTGACTATGTCATTATCATATGCGGGGAGTTTTTCTAACCTTCATGTTCCACCTCTATGGGTAGATAGGAGTGTTATTTGTCTTTCTCCCCGGAGCATATTGTTAACTATTAGAACGCCTCTAATCAATGCATGATTTCGTCCCAATATTCAGATGTCCTAGCTATGTGGTTTTACTCGTGAAAAGTTGAGATTAGATGCCTTTATATTTTTGCACATATCATGAGCATATTGATTTGGAAGACAAGTTGTCGTATCTTTAGTTCTCTCATATAGGGTCAATTGTCAGGGAGGTTTAAGCTATTTGAATTATGATAATCTCATAAGTGTTTAACTTCCTTTTCATCCTCATGGGCTTGTGGCATAGATTTCTTGTGTCAGCTAACGACATGAGTGTAATTTAACTTCATGTATTTTGAATCCCGTATCGCATTCAAGGTGCCAGAGTACTCTCATTTTGATAAATTTTTCTCTACACTCTAGAAGACGACTGGGTCATGTACTTGAATATTCCTCCTTAATGATTCCTATTGCCAATGTACTACTTACCCCTATGCCTCATTTGTCTAATAATTTATGTTGTCATAGTGATTTACCAAGTCAGCATTGTTAGTTGTAAATTTCATGTCCCCTAGCATATAACCTCAGAAAGTACTCCGCTCAGCACATTAATGAATTCCTGGATAACTCCAGCCCAATCTTGAACTCTGTGTCCCTCATTGCATCAAATTTATTGGGTATTCAAGGTTCAAATATGTCAATGAGGGAGCATCCCTGTATGATCACATATATTCTATAGGTAATTTTTATGTGCAGTTCAGGATAGCACATCTTAGTGTAATCGTTGAAGGTCATCAAAAGTTTAGCTTGAGTGATCGCATAGAGATTTAGAATTCAGGAGGGTGAATCGGTTATTCTAAAAAATTTCCCCTGTAAATGTTACGTGAATTGATAATGAAGGGTACGTAAGCACATTTTCCATTAGGTCGCACTAGGAGTGTGATGTTTCGCCATAATTGTTCCTTATGAATTTGTATTTTCATATGTCTATGTCTAAGAAGGTAGGTGGAGACCATTTGTGTATCACCCTCATGTAAATTATTGAAGGTGAATGTTAATGGATAGTTAGCTTATGTGAGATATCTAGCTGTCATCCTTGTTAGATAAGTTTGGAGGTTGGGGTTGTTTTCCGTGAATGTGTTATGAAAAAGCCTATAAGTATAAGAGGCCACATTGAAGGCCGAAAGTATTGTGGAAATAAGGCATTCTCTCTTGATTGTATAGCAGTTGGTTTTAATTTGAAAAGTACCTTACAGGTGATATCATCAAAAAATGTGCAGTACATGTTCTGGTATCCTTATGATAATGCAGTGCTTGTAATGCCGAGATTAATATTGTTGATATATATATTATGGTGCTTTATCGAGTTGTGGATGTATTTTTGGGATGATTTTGGTGGTTCTCTGACAGGTGGATAGTCCTAGTTACAAAGGAGACTCTGCCAAATTTTTTTTAAAATTTAAGGAGTTAGCCAAATTTGGGGTTGTTGATATATTTCATGATGTGAAAAAGATGAAGTTACATAAGGATGGCTAATGAATGAACCTTGATCCTCATTCGAGGACGAATGATCTTAAGCGGGGGAGAATGTAAAGCCCCATAAAATTTTGCTAAGTAATTTAAGATTTCGTGGTGCCAAGGTAGACTAATTATTTTATCTTGCGTGCAAATGAGGATTCATGATATAATGGATATCAATTGGTTATGTTAAAAAGCGTATAAGTCATATTATAAGTGATTTGGGGTCTAAGGAGAGGCCTAAGTCTAATTCAAGTTAGAAACTTTCATAATAGACTAAAGTTGTAAATGAGTACGCATAAGACATCATTTTGGACAAGAATATCTCCATTTATATAAGGTTTTGTGTGATGTAAAACCTATTAAATTAAAGCGCTTTGAATCTAGTTTCCGACGTATCAAACCATTTGTCATTTGGAGGTGGATACAAAAAGTTATGACTTTACTGGGCATGTGTCATATGCACGCCCAGGTACGCGGCGGAAGCGCGGCCACACATATTGAGAAGTATTCTGCCTCGTGAGCACGACCTTAGCACGGTCTTAACGCGGGCGCGCTAGTAGCATACCTCTAAATACACCCAAGGACAGGAAATGAGAGGATTTAAGGCATTTTTTGAGCTAGGGCTTGCTCTATCAAGGGGAATCCGTCCCATCTTCCCTCCTATGATCCAAGGTAATGTTTTTGGAGTATTTTAAGTTGATTACTACTCCTAAACACTTATATTAACAAGGATTGATCTTGAAAATCCATAGATTCCCATCAAAATCCCTAAATTGATCAATAACACTACAAGTGGGGATTCTCAAGATTCTTACTACATGAGGTAATCTTTTACCCTTAGACTTACATATATAGAATTATTATGGAAATATGAGTATGAATTAAGTATTGCTACTCATGGGATGGTGATTGGAAGCCATAGGTGCCTAACCTAGGTTGTGTTGGTGTTGTAGAGATTGTGAGATGGGTTATTGAGGTATGATTCTTGGGTGTAATAGTATTATGTATACATGCATGTACAAATTAGGTTTGTGGGAAGATTGTTGAACATAAATAAGTAAATATTGGGTTGGGGAATGAAGAAAACCTTATAAAAGAGATTTGGAATCAATATGCACAACTAGTATTTGATAAAATGCTCAAATGAGCTGAAACCATGAGTACCTTCCTAATTTGTCTTCAATTTTGTTATGTCTCAAATAGATTGGTATTGCTAGAATTTCTAGAACGTCGTAGTAACGTAAGAAAAGCTTAAACAAGGTATATATGGCTAAAAACCCCTATTCTTAGAAATCGCCCATGGTATCCTTGCAAATATAGCAAGTCTGAAATTTGATCGACGTAGTACTTGTTATTTCAAGGGAATTGGTGTTGCAAGATGTATGTGAAAGGTGTATCTCAATGTTTTCAATATGCTATTCTTTGTAAATTGAGGATATTTGAAGAATGTGAACTATGTGCTAAAATGCCCAGATTTCAAGTCAAGTTTAAATTGAGATTTTTATGCCAAACTATGTGAAATGCTCTATTTATAAAGATATTTGAAATGAATCACATGAATTTGCGGTTGTAATATTACATGCGTGAAAGATGTGTCTCAATATGATTAATGTGCTATTCTTGATAACTTGAAAAGATGCTAGGAATATGAATCATGTATTGAAATGCTTAGACCTTAAATTGAGATTGAAGCTGCACATGTTGTGCCATCTATGAAGTCTTATCTATGCTTGTAATTTAAATTGCTTTTGTGTGCATCTATCATCCTAAATTGCAAAGCTAACGTTGAAATCGGGAATGATATGAAATATGCCCTAGTGCCAGAAATGATGTGATAGTTGTGGCCCAAGTGCCTATGAATTGATATATGTAAAGTAAAAATTGAAATGAAAATTATGATTGAGGTAACATCTTGGTATGACGGCTTAGCCGATCAGGCCGTGATCGGACGCCATGATACGCACATGGTGGTAATATGTTGATATTGAAACCATAAAGTAAGAATGAAATGGTGATTAAGGTATATGTAACGATCCGATCGGTCGTTTCGAGCCCTAGCACGTTGTTCAGCAGTCTGAGGCCATGATCAGCTTCATTTCAGGTATATTGACTTGTGTGTATGGTCGGAATTGAAATTCAGGAAGT
>MU735731.1:11238-30624 GCA_026770625.1 Nicotiana glauca
AGACTGGCCATAAAACGAGCGGACAACTCGAGTTGGGAAGGGGTAGCGTACCGGGAGCAATGCTTTTCCGGCTTAACTACTGGACCCTTCCCGTTCTTAATTATGGGAGACTAATAATCCTTTACCGGGAACCCAGGTTCACCGTTTTTATCTCAACAGAGAATGGGGCGCGTATCCGCGATTCCTGAGGTCGTATTCAGAAGACTCAGAGGGGTGCGTGAGAAGACAGTTTATATACACAGTTCAAGAATTATCAAAGCGGTAAAGAAAACAACACTTAGCACATTTAAGACAACATATGATAAAGATCAGATAATAAATAATCCAAATACAACAATTATTCTAAGCTCGAATTCTTAAACCCTGAACCGAAGTTCTGAGTTTCAACGGTAAGGAGTCCCCAGCAGAGTCGCCAGAGCTGTCACACCTCCTTTTGGCGCTAACGCGCCCCGCGAAGGGCGTGGTAAAGGGAGTTTTTCCAATTAAAGGACAATTGAAACGGGATTTATTTATTTAATTCAGAGTCGCTACTTGGGAGATTCCCGAGTCGAGGAAAAGAATGACTCTGTTTAACAGTCTGCGCACCAGAAATCCAAGTAAGGTATTCTGTTAACCCGGGAGAAGGTGTTAGGCATTCCCGAGTTCCGTGGTTCTAGCACGGTCGCTCAACTATTATATTTGGCTGAATTATCTGATTTTAATACATGTTAAACCTACGTGCGAATTTTAACTTTTAACCATTTGTGATTATTATTATTTTATAAGAATTGCAACGTCATGAAAATGTGTTTTGGACCACACCTTACCAGTACGCCTGTGGCCTTTAACACATTTCGACTTCGTTGAGATTTGGATTTTTGGTCACATAAATGTGCACCCGAGTTTAAGAAAGTAAATTATTAAAGGCGCGCCTAAAGCGACTAGCGTATCATTATTTTGGGTAAGGCCGTGAAATTTTGCTAAACGGCCCATCCCGAAATCTAAGTAATTGTACAAACACATATAGAAGGCCCCGCGGCTTAAGCATTTTTGTTTGTCGAGGCTCGTCTACTTCATTGTTTTTTTTTAAAAAAAGAATTGCAACGTCATGAAAATGCATTTCGAATCACGTCACAATCAATGTACCCGTGATTATCAACACATTTTGACTTCGTTGAGATCTGGATTTGGGTCACATAAATGTGCACCCGAGTTTAAGAAGGTAATATTATTAAAATACGCGCCTAAAAAGTCTATCGCGTTATTATTTTTGAAAGGTCATGCAATTCACTAAACGGCTCATCCCGAAGTCCAATAATTTTATATAACCATTTATTTGAGGGCCCCGCGATTTATTCATTTTTATTTGGCGAGGCTCATCTCATTTGTTTTAAAGGATGTCCTAAAGTGATCTATAGTTTTCTATTTTTTGTTTGTCTCTAAATATAGTAAAATAAAGAGACCTAATTAATTACCATGCCAAAGTATCGCTATTTAAAACAGGTATTGAATTTAGACGAGACATTCTCCCCGGGCCTTTGCGCCTGGTGCTCAAATCCATAACCGAAGTTTAAATTTAAACAAACGTTTACTGTCAATCACGGAACTAATATTGGCTTTATAATTCCAATGCTTTCTCACCATTCATCTGACTCCGGAAAATTATGGCCTCTAATTGAACATAATATAATCTGAACTTTAAGTTCGAAAATATGCCAACTTTATGAAAACGTGAAATGAATTACAAGCCATTTTTATCTACGTTCATGCAATTGGGCCAAGTTATGCCTAGCTTGTGGTTTAATTAGTCCACATACTATTGATAATCAATTTCCGGGAGGGAAACAAAACGTAAACTGAATTTTAACTTGTTGGTCTAATCTTAACAGGCTAGTGAATCAGCTAACTAGTTGTTTTGGAATCTCCTTTTTTAAACATAACTATTAACTAAGCAAGACTTATACGATCATATCATTAATGGCTCAACCGGACCAAATTTCATCTAACGAACTCATGGGTTCACATAATGTAAAATAATGTTTGGAAACTTTAATGTTAAACAGGAATGAACTACTCGTAAATAAGTTTTAAAGAATCACACATACTTCTTTATTCAGTTGATTTCTATTTGAGTTGTGACTACGATCATACTAATGCCTATTTTCCATTAAGCTCCTATTCTTTCGGACCAACGACCAGCAATAAAATTCTGAACTCTAAAGCCAAAACAAACTAACATTACTGAGATAGAACAACGAACGCACTTAAGCAAATATCAAACCAGTTCAACAGCCTAAGAGTTAACATGTTTCAGATGAAACTATTCTGCTGTGGCAAACTACGAAATTATAGAGTTCAAACAGTCCAGGCTTATATAGTTCATTACATTTTAGACTACTCTTAATTAAGTACATATTTTCCAGCTAAATTCTACATACACCAGACTTAATTGTAAAAGATCAGAAAACAAACAAATATCAATCGAATAACTTCATTTCTTCAGCTTGTCATTACAGCTTCACAATTATTATGAAATGAGAAGAGATACCTGGAAATGGAATACAATGAAGGAGAGGAAGGAGTGATCAGCACAGTAAACAACACAGCAACAAATATAACAGCAACAGATCGCACCAGCAGCAGATCAAAACCAGTAAAATCCCAGCAGCGACGAAATGGAAAGAAAATAACAGTCCAAAAATAACCCAGGAGCAAATATCAAGGGTTTTAACACCCCAATGAAGCAGGGAAACCACAAAATAGCTTGAGAAGACCGGTTTGAACTAAAAAATACCCAACACGCTCGGGATTGTTAACAGCACCGCACTCAAACCAAGACTAACTCAACTAGGCCCAAAATTATTTGAAATCCAATGAGAAAACAGAAATCAAACAGACACGAATTTGACCAAACCAAATGGTGTTGAAGTTTGGTTCAAACAGAATAAATCCAACCTATGAACTGGAAAAGAACACAGAATGAAATCCAAAGCCAATGGAGTAATTTTTCCTCTTCTTAAGCTCTCTCTATCTATATCAACTAATGTCTCTTTTTTCGGCTCCCTATTCTCTCCTCTGAGTCCCCTTTTTCTAATGCCAGCATCTATTCTTATATAACCAACTAACACCCTTCAGCCTATTTTAAAAATGTTTTAACTGACCAGCCCCATGTTATTCCTCTGCTTTTCCACCTTGACTTGTCTAAGTATGTAACTCTGAATTTTAAAACCTCTAAAGTTCAAAATGTAGTGACTATCCTACTGTACAGCAGGTTCCACTATCATTTCCAGGTGCATCTCCAGCTTTTAATATTAAACTAAACTGTTTTCTGACTCCCCATTACTTAGTGTCATTGCCAGGATGCATTTCACCATGGCCTGCCCTAATGGTTCAATACATACTCAAGGGTGGCAGTCCACTAAACTCTGAGATTAAAAATGCAACTAAGTTCAATTCAGCTATAACCAATTCAGATTCCTAAATTCAAATGCAGACAATACAGACTTTGATTCAAATAGTGGTTTGGATGCAATTAATCAGTATTAACATTTATTGCCATATTGTTCTTAAACAAAACTATATAACTAATCGACGGCGTTCGTTTAATCGATTATAACACATATGAATCGACAGACAATGATCGCCAAACAAATCAGCGATTCACAGTACTTAGGCCAAAACAGGAAAAATACGAAACTAATTATTCGACGACGCTAATCGAAGCGAATACGTATCCTATAACAAACACAATCAAATAATCAAACAGAAGCAAAGCGACCAAATAAAAGGTCTTTGAAGATGGACAGAAAATTTAGCAAAAATCGAAAAAGACAAAATATAATCACACAACTAACAAACAAATATAAAGTTAGGTAAAGCTAGAAGAAAGAAAAAAGAAAATACCTTGAGAAAACTCAAAAATTCGAAAAGACTCTGGACCAACTCGTATTTGAACATTTTGAGGCCAAACGGACCTTAATCGGGGTGTTCTCAGTTGAGAACACTTAGATTAAGGTCTGTTAGACCTCAAACTCCTATCGAATTCAAACGGAAGCCCCCTTTCGGATTTTTAGGGTTCATGCGGACATTTTAAGGCTCGGCGCTTTCTGGTTAGATTCAAACCGAACCAAAGGTCGTTTGGGTATGAGGGAGGTCAGGAGGTGCTAGGGTGCGAGTTTGGGCTTGATTGGGATCAGTTGCGGTTTTGCTCGAATCTTCAAATGAAGATTCGAGACGATGCATGATGATTCGAGTTTAACGGATCAAAGATTCGTGTTCAGGGTGGATAGGTGGTCAAAGGGTGTTAAGATAGTGGTCACCGGCATCGTTGCCGCCGGGTTTACGGCGAAGGGGAAGGAGGGCGGCGCTAGGGTTCTTCGTCTCTTCAGTGACGAGGTTTGAGAGACGAAAGGGGTTTGGCTTGGGGGGGTGTGGAAGGGGGCGGGGTAGGGGATTAGGAATATATAGTGGAGTTTCGAATTGATCCTGGCCGTTGGATCAATTAAGATCAATGGCCAGGATTCTTTGACTTAACGAAACGGCGTCGTTTAGACGTCTCTGAGACCGGACGGTCCATGATGGGAACGGGTCGGGTCGTTTGGTCGGGTAAGGGTGTGATGATTTTAGCCGTTGGATTGAACAAGATGAATGGCTATGATCTTTTGCCATTGAAACGACGTAGTTTCGCCTTCATACTACGTCGTTTCAACTGGCCTGGGCGAAGGGTTTGTTGGACCGGGTAGGGAAAATGATTTGGGCTTGGTATTTTCTTTAAACTGGCCCAGTCCGAGTTTTTGATATCTTTAATTTCATTTCTTTCATTTTTCTTTTTCCTAATTTATCTAAGAAACAAAAATTTTAACAAATTAACTTATAAAATTTTAATTAACTTCTACCAACAATTAACACACACAAGTAAGTATTAATTAAAAATAGACCACACAGCTAGACCCTTAAATGCTGAAATGTAAAGTGTATTATTTTTTGTGATTTTTGTGAAATAAAACTTAATCTCTCCGTATAAATCCTAAATGTAAACGCAACATATTTTTGTATTTTCTATTTAACGAATAAACACACAAAGAAGTGAAAATAAATACGAGAAATAGCACAAAATCATGACAAAACAAATAAATTATTTTATTTCGGTTTTCTGGGAGTAACACACTTATAGGGCAAAAATCACGTGCTCATAAAATCCACCATTCCAAGCTCAATAAGATCGGCCGTGGTAACACGACCACATACCGTTACAACATAATTCTTATAAACTCGCGCGGCCGTAATAGAATCACCAATCGGAGTTGATACGGAGAACGATTCATGAACCTGTTTGGGTTCTATTCCAAAACATGAAGCAATGAATGGGGTGACATAAGACAAAGAGGACTCTGAATCAATAAGAGTATAACAATCAATGGCCTGAACAGACAAGATACCTATAACCAAATCTGGAGAAGCCTCTGCACTCTGGCGACCACTGAAAGCATAAAACCGTCTGGGTCCACCTGTACCACGAGCTCCACCCCTAACAGCACCATGCCCTGCTGGGGCTGGAGGACGTATAGATGATGTGGTGACTGAAGAACCGTATGACTGAGCAAATCTCCTACCCATGCCCGAACTGGTCACACGGCAGTCCCACTGGATATGACCTATCACAACGCATCTAAAACACACCGGGATATCTAAATAGCAAGTCTCTGTATGGAATCTCCCACACTTGGGGCATAGAGCCATCCCCTGCTGTTGTGATCTCCCTCCCGAACGACCGGACTAATGGGGCCTTCTACTGTTGAACCTGGTCTTATATGGCTGCTCTACTTATAATTGTGCACATATGGTGGTGCGCTCACTGAGGATTGAGTATATGATTGGGATGGCCCTGATGACACTCTCCCTTGAGCCGATCTCCCTGAATGACCCACTGATCGGGCCCTGCTGTTACTCTCCCTTTCCGCTCGTATCCTCAACTTCCTAGCTTCTGTGGCCTGAGCGAATCCCACAATCTTCCCACAATTTATATCCGAGTGTAAGGACGCAGTAGCAGCCTCATTCACCACCAAATGACTAAGGCCCTGAACAAATCGCCGAACTCAAGCATTCATGGTCGACACTAACTGAGGTGCATACTTGGACAATCTCACAAACTCCATGCGATACTCCCAAACACTTATACTACCTTGCTTGAGGACCTTAAACTCGGTGGCATGGGCTGCCATTGTCTCGCAGGCAAGAAATGGTCCATAAATGCATCCACGAACTCATCCCATCAAGCCGGAGGTTTTCCCTCCCCACGGGAATCCTCCCACATCTCGAACCATGAATACGTTGTTCCCCTCAACCTATATGAAGCCAACTCAACTCCCTCCATCTCTGAAGCCTTCATCACTCGAAAGCTCTTATACATCTCATCAAGGAAATCCTGCAGATTAGCCTATGGGTCTGTGCTTGAGAACTTTGGAGGGGCTAACCGCAAAAACTAGTTGACTCTGGAATTGGCAAAATTCCCCTGTCCGCTGGAGGATGTAGGGGCATCATGATATCTCTGGGCCAGAGCGGCCACTAACTGGGTCAACATACGGATGGCTCCTCTAAGGTCCCCATTAGGAACCCCGAGATCGGAAGCTGGAATTGTATCAGCATCAGGAATATCGGTGGGAGGGATGGTAGCACGCTCTGTTATAGCAGGAACAAGAACACTCTGGTACGGGATAGACAGGCCAGGTAGATTCAAGACCGGGGAGTCACTCTCACCCACGGCATCAGGTACATGATTCATAGCCTCACTCGGGGTGGCATTGGCCCCAAGGCCGAGTCTAGCTCTCTTCTTAGGTGCCATCAATGAAAAATTCAGAATATAGCACGAGTTAGACATAGATACCTTCACGTTTCACTTCATCGCATGATATAGAATAACAAAGAAGTGGGTGATTTCCTAAATATCCTTGCAGCCCCCTACTTATAGATGTGGTCGACAACACACCGATAAGAAGGGCTCTACTAGACACGGTTCTGAGACATCCTAGGACTCTTTTAAAACCTTAGGCTTTGATACCAAGTTTTTCACGCCCCAAATAGATGGATATGACCGGCGCCCGATCGGGTAGCCTAGTCAAGCGGACCTGGGTGCCCTTTCTACCCCGCATGCTACGCCGTACTTTCATTGCTTATTAATCAAAGGAATTAGCCATTTATAATTAAAACACCCTCTTTACAAAACATACATAACATATATGATTACCTAGCGTGGTTTACAACTTACAACGCCCAACGTACGGAATACATATTTACATAGGTTTATAACCCACATTTCCTGTCTACGGAGCCTCTAAGGATAAAAAAGAATGATATAATACTTGCCGGTAGTATACCTTACACAAAAACCAAAATAAGACTCCAAAATGAAAAGCGACATGAGCCACGCAGGGCCCCGAGAAGAAAGGGGATCACCAATACAGCTGACGGAAAGTGGAAGGGGGCTACGGCCGGTGGACTGGAGTACCTGCTGTGGAACCACCTACTACCATAACACGAATGTAGCGCCCCCGGCAAAATGGACGTCAGTACACTTGAATTGTACTGGTATGCATGAATGTTTTCAACCTCCATTTGCAAGAATCAATGCATGAGACTCCCCCCTTTGATTAAATCTGAAAATTGATGAAAATGGGCTAGGGATTTTACCTGCAAGAATGGGGATGAAGATGATTACTTTGAAATTTCCTGGCCCGGATAGTTTTGAAGAATCGGGTTTAAAATTTAGAAAAAAATAGGAGCCCGAGTCAGGTTTGCAGTCGCACTTTGCGATCGCAGATACGAAATGCGGTCTGCAAAATGGACTACAAAAGTGTTCCAAAAATCTGATTCCCCTGTTTGGGTCTGCGGCGGAAATGCGGTCCACATACACGGTTTGCGGTCGCATAATCCACCATATTTTTGACCTCATATTTGACTAACACATTGACTCACTTTGCGATATGAATGCGTTCTGCATATTAGTTATGCGATCGCATAATGGACCGCATTTTGACCTCAATTTTAACCAAACATGTGACTCACTTCTGCGGCAGAAATGTGGTCCGCATACTAGATTTACGGTTGCATTCTTGACTGCAAAATAGCAGTTTTCTTGAAAACTTGATTCTTTGATTTTTTAAATGCTTATATCGGCACAAAGGATCCGAACCGCGGCGAGCTTGCTCGCTACGAAGAGTCTTATAGATTCCTAACACATATTCAGAATTTGACACTACGAGCTACTAGGTTTTGAGCATAGATTTTTACGGGGCCTTATAGCGGTGACTATAGTTCCTTAGGTCATATTTGATTTCCTGAAAAAATATTAGGTAATCCTGCTCTGGGGCCCTGGACTCACTGCACAAAGTGTGGGCTATAGCACACGAAAATATGGGAATCAAGCGGAATTGTAGTTTTATTATTGTATAATGCCAAAAATTACAATTTGGTCATCGTGGGCTGGTAAATATGGTTCCCTAGGTTGTATTTATTGTCCCAAAATTTTTTTAGGCGTTCCAGGGGCCCCGGCCCACGGCGGAAGGCGTGGGCTATAGCACACGAAAATATGGGAAGCAGGCAAAATTTTAATTTTAATGCCGTAAAACGCTAATAAATGTAGTTTGTTCATGGAGGGGCAGTGACTATGGTTCTTAGGCAGTATTTGATGTCTCGAAAAAAATATTAGGCAATCCGGGTCCGGGGGCCCCGGCCTACAGCGCAAAGCGTGGACTACATAGGTCACGAAAATATGGGAATCAGGCGGAATTCATGTTTTATAGCCGTAAAATTCATAAAAATATGATTTGGACATGGTGGGGCAGTGACTATATTTTCTTAGGTCGTATTTGATGTACTGAATATTAGGCAATCCTGCTCCAGGTCCCCAAACCCACAGCGGAAGGCATGGGTTATAGCAAACGAAAATATGGGAATCGAGCGGAATTGCAGTTGTATTACCGTAAAATGCCAAAAATTACAATTTGATCATTGTGGGGCAGTAAATATGGTTCCTTAGGTTGTATTTAATGCCCCAAGATAATTTTTTTAAGCGTTGTAGGGGCCCTGAACCACGGCATAAAGCGTGGGCTATAGCTCACGAAAATATTGCAAGCAGGCAAAATTCAAGTTTTAATGCTGCAAAACACTAATAAATGTAATTTGGTCATAGAGGGGCGGTGACTATGGTTCCTTAGGCAGTATTTGATGTCCCAAAAAAATATTAGGCGATCCAGGTCTGGGTGCCCCGGCCCATGGCGGGAAGCGTGGGCTATAACACACAAAAATATGGAAAGTGGGCAGAATTACAATTTTAATGCTGTAAAATGCTAAAAATATAATCTGATCATGGCGGGGTGGTAAATATGGTTGCTTAGGTAGTTTTTGATGTCCCGAATAAATATTGGGCGATCCGGGTCTGGGTGCCCAAGCTCACGGCAGAATGTGTGGGCTATAGCACACAAAAATATAGGAATCGGGCGAAATTCAAATTTTATGGCCATAAAATACCCAAAAATATAATTTGGTAATGTCAGGGTAGTCAATATGGTTCCTTAGGTCATATTTTATTACTCATAAAAATATTAGGTGATCAAGGTGTGGGGATCGGGCCCACGGGGAAGGTCTGGGCGATAGCGAATCATACAAAATTCCAATGTTAATGCTGTAAAACACCAAAAAATATAATTTAGTCATGGTGGGGCAGTGACTATGGATCATTAGATCGTATTTGATGTTAGAAAAAATTATTGGGCAAACCGGATCCGGTAGCCCGAGCCCACAGTGGAAAGCGTGGTCTATATAGGTCATGAAAATATGGGAATCGGGCGGAATTCACGTTTTATGGCCGTAAAATGACTAAAAATATGATTTGGACATGGAAGAGCGGTGACTATATTTTATTAGGTCGTACTTGATGTTCTGAAAAAATATTAGGTGATTCGGGTCCGGTGGCCCGGGCACATGGCAGAAGGTGAGGGCTATAGCATACAAAAATATCGGAATAGGGCAGAATTCCAGTTTTATTGCCGCAAAACACCAAAAAATATGATTTGGTCATGGAGGAGCATTGACTATGGTTCCTTAGGTTGTATTTGATGTCCTAGAAACATATTAGGCGATCTGGATACGGGAACTCGGGCCAAGGTGGAAGGCATGGGCAATAGCATACGAAAATATGGGAATCGGGCGGAATTCTAGTTTTACAACATAAAACGCATAAAAATATGATTTGGTCATGGCAGGGTGGTGACTATGGTTCCTTATGTCATATTGGATGCCCTTAAATAAATCTTAGGCGATCCAGGTTCGGGGACCCGGCCCCACGGCTGAAAGCGTGGGCTAGCATACGAAAATATGGGAATTGGGCGCAATATCAGTTTTATTGACCTAAAATGAAAAAATATAATTTGGTCATGGATGGGCGGTTATGGTTCTTTAGGTAAGATTTGATGTTCTGAAAAAATATTAGGCGATTTGGGTCTAGGGGCCCGGGCCCACGGCAAAACGCGTGGGCTATAACACACCAAAATATGGAAAGCAGGCAGAAATCAAATTTTAATGTCGTAAAATGTTAAGAAATGTAATTTGGTCATGTAAAGGCGGTGACTATGGTTCCTTAGGTCATATTTGATGTCCCAAAAAAAACAATTAAGCCATCCGGGTCTGGGGGCCAGACCCACGGTGGAAAGCGTGGGCTAGCACATGCAAATATGGGAAGCGGGCAGAATTCAAATTCTAATGCCGTAAAACTCTAAAAAATTAAATTTGGTCATGGAGTGGTGGTGAATATGGTTCCTTAGGTAACATTTAATGTCCCAAATAAAAATTAGGTGTTCCGGAACTTGGGGCCCAGGCCCACAGTGGAAGGTGTGAGCTATAGCATACAAAAATATGGGAATCGGGTGGAATTCCAGTTTTATGGCCGTGAAATGCCAAAAACTGTAATTTGGTCATGACGGGGCAGTCACTATAGTTCCTTAGGTCATCTTTGTTTGCGCGGAAAAATATTAGGTGATCCGGGTCTGGGGATAGGGCCAATGGCGGAAAGTGTTGGCTATAGCACACGAAAATATGAGAATCGGGAGGAATTCCAATTTTAGTGCCGTAAAATGCCAAAAATTAAATTTTTTCTTGGCGGGGAATTGACTATGGTTCCTTCGGTTGTATTTGATGTTTCAGAATATTATTAGCCGATTCGGGTCCGTGAGCTCAGGCCTACATCATAAAGCATGGGCTATATAGGACACGAAAATATGAGAATAGGGCAGAATTCAAGTTTTATGTCCGTAGAATGCTAAAAAATATGATTTGGTCATGGCGAGGTGGTGACTATGGTTCCTTCGGTTTTATTTGATGTTCTTGAAAAATATGAGGCAATACGGGTCCAGGGGACCCCGGCCCAAGGCGGAAGGCGTGGGTTATAGCACATGAAAATATGGGAATCAGGCGGAATTCTAGTTTTATGGCCGTAAAACACCTTAAAATATGATTTGTTCCAAGCGGGGCGGTGACTATGGTTCCTTAGGTCATATTGGATGTCGTGAAAGTAATAATAGGCGATCCAGGTCCGGGGCCCCCGACCTACAGTGAAAAACGTGGACCATAACACACAAAAATATGGGAAGCGGATGGAATTCCAATTTAATGCCGTAAAATGTAATTTGTTCATGGTGGGGAAGTGACTATGGTTCCTTAGGTCGTATTTGATTTTCCGAATAATTGTTAGGCGATCTGGGTTCGGGAGGCCGGCCTACGGCGGAAAGCGTGGGCTATATAGGACACGAAAATATGGGAATCGGGCAAAATTCCAGTTTTTATGGCCGTAAAATGCCAAAAAGTATGATTAGGTCATGGCGGGGTGGTGGTTATGGTTCCTTAGCCCGGGCCCATGGCGGATGGTGTGGGCTATAGCACACGCAAATATAGGAATCAGGCAAAGTTTTAGTTTTAATGCCGTAAAATGCTAAAAGAATGCAATTCGGTCATTGCGGGGCAATGATTATGGTTCCCTAGGTCGTAATTGATTTACTAGAAACATCTTAGGCGATCTGGGTCTGAGAACTTGGGCCCACGGCGGACGGCGTGGGGCTATAGCACATGCAAATATAAGAATCCGGCGGAATTAAAGTTTTATGATCGTAAAACACCAAAAATATGATTTGGTCATGGAAGGGCAGTGTCTATGGCTCCTTAGGTTGTGTTTGATGTTCTGAAAAAGTATTAGGCGATCCGTGTCCGAGGGACTGGGCCTACGGCTGATGGAGTGGGCTATAGAACACGAAAATATGGGAATCGAGCGGAATTCTAGTTTTATGGATGTAAAATGCAGAAATGTAATTTGGTCATGGAGGGGTGGTGACTATGGTTCCTTAGATCGCATTTCATGTCCTGAAAAAATATTAGGCAATCCTGCTCTGGGGGCCCGGACCCACAACGGAAGGAGTGCGCTATAGCATACAAAAATATGGGAATCGAATGGAATTCTAGTTTTATTACTTTAAAAAACAAAAAATATGATTTGGTCATGGCAGAAAGCGTGCGCTATAGCACACAAAAATATGAGAAGCAAGCAGAATTCCAGTTTTAATGTCGTAAAACACTAAATGTGTAATTTGGTCATGACGGGGTGGTGACTATGGTTACTTACGTAATATTTGATGTCCTATATAAGTATTAGGCGATTCGGTTCTAGGGGCCAGGCCCACGACGGAAGGCGTGGGCTATAGCACACAAAAATATGGGAATCACTCGAAATTCCAGTTTTATTTTCGTAAAATGCCTAAAAATGTAATTTGGTCATGGTGGAGCTATGAATATGGTTCCTTAGGTTGTATTTGATGTCACAAAAAAATATTAAGTGATCCGGGTCTTGAGGCTCGGGACTACGACAGAAGGCATGGGCTATATAGCACACTAAAATATGGGAATCGAGCGGAATTCCTATTTTATGGTCGTATAATACAAAAACAAAATATAATTTTCTCATGGAGGGGAAATAACTATGGTTCCGGGAACCTGGGTCCATGGCGGAAGGCATGGGCTATAGCACACGCAAATATGAGAATCGGGCGAAATTCCAGTTTTATTGCCGTAAAATATAATTTGGTCCTGGCGGGATATTGACTATGGTTCCTTAGGTCATATTTGATGTCCTGAAAAAATGATAGGCTATGTGGGTCCAGACGGCGGAAGGCGGGGCCATAGCACATAAAAAGATGGGAATTGGGCAGAATTCCAATTTATGGCCGTAAAACGCCAAAAATTCTAATTTGGCCATGGAGGGGTGATGACTATGGTTTATTAGGTTGTATTTTATTTCCCGAAAAAATATTTTACGACCTGGGTCCGGGAGCCCGGGCCCACGGCTGAAGGAGTGGGCTATAGCACACGAAAATAAGGGAATCAAGCAGATTTCCAGTTTTATTGCCCTAAAACGTCTAAAATATGATTTTGTCATGACGGGGTAGTGACTATGGTTCCTTAGGTCATATTTTATTTTCTAGTAAATTATTAGGCGATCCGGGTCGGGATCCCTGGCCCACTGCGGAAGGCATGGGCTATAACACCCAAAAATATGGGAATCTTGCGGAATTCTAGTTTTGTCGCCATAAAATGCCAAAAACTATAATTTTATCATGGAGGGTGGCGACTATGGTTCCTTAGGTTGTATTTGATGTCCCAAAAAATATTAGGCGATCCTGGTCTAGGGCGCTGGCCCACGGCGGAAGGCGTGTGCTGTAGCACACGAAAATATGGGAATCAGGAAAAAATCCAGTTTTATTATCATAAAATGCCAAAACTTATAATTTGATCATGACGGGTCGGTGAATATGGTTCCTTAGGTCATATTTGATGTCCCGAAAAAAATATTAGGTGATCCGGGTAGGGGAACCCGACCCACGGTGGAAAGTGTGGGCTATAGCACATGAAAATATAGGAAGCGGGCAGAATTCCAGTTATATGGCCATAAATGCCAATAAATGTCATTTGGTCATGGTGGGGTGGTGACTATGGTTCTTAAGTCATATTTAGTGTCCCAAAAAATTATTAGGCGATCCGGTTATGGGGGTCTGATCCCACGGCGGAAGACGCGGGCTATAGCACACGATAATAATATAATCGTGCGGAATTCTAGTTTTAATGCCATAAAATGCTTAAAAATTAAAATTTGGTAATGGAAGGGTGCTGACTATGGTTCCTTAGGTTGTATTGATGTACTGGAATAATATTAGGCAATCCGGTATCGGGGGACTGAGCCCACGGCGGAAGGCATGGACTATAGCACACGAAAATAGGGGAATTGGGCGGAATTCTAGTATTAAAGCCGTAAAATGCCAAAAAATACAAATTGTTCATGGTGGGGCGATGACTATTGTTCCTTAGGTCGTATTTGATGTATTAAAATAAATTTTAACCGATCCAGTTCTGGGGGCCACGGCCCACGGCGGAAGGCGTGGGCTATATCACATGAAAATATGAGAAGCGGGCGGAATTCAAGTTTTAATGCCGTAAAATTCTAAAAATGTAATTTGGTCATGGTGGGGTGGGGTGGTAACTATGGTTCCATAGGTTGTATTTTATGCTCTGAAATAAATTATAAGACATTCGGGTTTTCTGGCTCGGGCCCACAGTGGAAGGCGTAGGCTATAGCACAGAAAATATCGAAATTGGGCGGAATTACAGTTTTATAGCCGTAAAATGCTAAAAAATGTAATTTTATCATGGCGGGCAGTGATTATGGTTCCTTAGATTGTATTTGATGTTCCATAACGTTATTAGGCGATCCGGGTCCAGTGAATCGGACCTACAACGGAAGGCATGGGCTATGCACTCAAAAATTTAGGAATCGGGCGGAATTCTAGTTTTAAAACCGTAAAATGCCAAAAAATGAAATTTGGTCATGGAGGGGCAGTGACTATGGTTCTTAGGTCATATTTGTGTCCTAAAATAAATTTTAAGTGATTCAGGTCCGGCGGCCCCAGCCGGCGACGAAAGGCATGGACTATAACACACGAAAATATGGGAGATGACTATGATTCCTTAGGTCGTATTTAATGTCCCAAAAAAAATATTAGGTGATCTGGGTCTAGGGGACATGGTCCACGGCGGAAGGTGTGTGCTATAGCACACGAAAATATGGGAATGGGGCAGAATTTCAGTTTTAATGGCCGTAAAATGCCAAAAAGTATGATTAGGTCATGGCAGGGTGGTGGTTATGGTTCCTTAGCCCGAGCCCATGGCGAAAGGTGTGGGCTATAACACACAAAAATATAGGAATCGGGCGAAATTTTAGTTTGGATGCCGTAAAATGCTAAAAAAATGCAATTCGGTCATGGCGCGGCAATGAATATGGTTCCCTAGGTCATAATTGATTTACTAGAAACATCTTAGGCAATCCGGGTCCGGGAACTTGGGCCCACGGCGGAAGGCGTGGGGCAATAACAAATGAAAATATAAGAATCTAGTGGAATTAAAGTTTTATGGTCGTAAAACACCAAAAAATATGATTTGGTCATGGAAGGGCATTGTCTATGGCTCCTTTGGTTGTGTTTGATGTTCTGAAAAAGTATTAGGTGGTCCGGGTCCGGGGCACTAGACCTACGGCTGATGGCGTGGGCTATAGAACACGAAAATATGGGAATCGAGCGGAATTCTAGTTTTATGGATGTAAAATGCAGAAATGTAATTTGGTCATGGAGGGGCGGTGACTATGGTTCCTTAGATCGCATTTCATGTCCTGAAAAAATATTAGGCAATCCTGCTCTAGGGGCCCGGACCGACAACGGAAGGAGTTCGCTATAGCATACAAAAATATGGGAATCGAAATTCTAATTTTATTACTTTAAAACGCAAAAAATATGATTTGGTCATGGCGGAAAGCGTGGGCTATAGCACACAAAAATATGAGAAGTAGGCAGAATTCCACTTTTAATGTCGTAAAACACTAAAAATGTAATTTGGTCATGACGGGGTGGTGACTATGGTTACTTATGTAATATTTGATGTCCTAAATAAGTATTAGGCGATCCGGGTCTAGGGGCCAAGCCCACGGCGGAAGGCGTGGGCTATAGCACACAAAAATATGGGAATCACTCAAAATTCCAATTTTATTTTCGTAAAATGCCAAAAAATATAATTTGGTCATGTAGGGGCTGTGAATATGGTTCCTTAGGTTGTATTTGATGTCACAAAAAAATATTAAGCGATTCGGGTCTTGGGACCCGGGCCCACGGAGAAAGGCGTGGGCTATAGCACATAAAATAAGGGAATCGTGCGGAGTTCTATTTTTATTACCGTAAAACGCCAAAAAATATAATTTGGTCATAGAGGGGTTGTGACTATGGTTCCTTAGGTCGTATTTGATATCCCAAAAAAAAACAATTAATCCATCCGGGTCTGGGGGCCCGACCAACGGTGGAAAGCGTGGGCTAGCACATGCAAATATGGGAAGCGGGCAGAATTCAAATTCTAATGCCGTAAAACTCTAAAAAATTAAATTTGGTCATGGAGGGGTGGTGACTATGGTTCCTTAGGTAACATTTGATGTCCCAAATAAAAATTAGGTGATCCGGGACTTGGGGCCCAGGCCCACGGTGGAAGGTGTGAGCTATAACATACAAAAATATGGGAACCGGGCAGAATTCTAGTTTTATGACCGTAAAACGCCAAAAAATATAATTTGGTCATGACGGGATAGTCACCATAGTTCCTTAGGTCGTCTTTGTTTCCGCGGAAAAATATTAGGTGATCCGGGTCTGGGGACTGGGCCCATGGCGGAAGGTGTTGGCTATAGCACACGAAAATATGAGAATCGGGAGGAATTCCAATTTTAGTGCCGTAAAATGCCAAAAATTAAATTTGGTCATGGAGGGGCATTTATTATGGTTCCTTCGGTTGTATTTGATGTTCCAGAATATTATTAGGCAATTCGGGTCCGTGAGCTCAGGCCCACAGCATAAAGCATTGGCTATATAGGACACGAAAATATGAGAATCGGGCAGAATTTAAGTTTTATGTCCGTAGAATGCTAAAAAATATGATTTGGTCATGGCGAGGTGGTGACTATGGTTCCTTCGGTTTTATTTGATGTTCTTGAAAAATATGAGGCAATACGGGTCCGGGGGGCCCCGACCCAAGGCAGAAGGCGTGGGTTATAGCACACGAAAATATGGGAATCGGGCGGAATTCTGATTTTATGGCCATAAAACACCTAAAAATATGATTTGTTCCAAGCGTGGTGGTGACTATGGTTCCTTAGGTCATATTTGATGTCTTGAAAGTAATATTAGGTGATCCAGGTCCGGGGACCCCGGCCTACAGCGGAAAACGTGGGCCATAGCACACGAAAATATGGGAAGCGGGCGGAATTCCAATTTAATGCCGTAAAATGTAATTTGGTCATGGTGGGGCAGTGACTATGGTTCCTTAGGTCGTATTTGATGTTCCGAATAATTATTAGGCGATCTGGGTTCGGGAGGCCGGCCCACGGCGGAAAGCGTGGGCTATATAGGACACGAAAATATGGGAATCAGGCAAAATTTCAATTTTTATGGCCGTAAAATGCCAAAAAGTATGATTAGGTCATGGAGGGGGTGGTGGTTATGGTTCCTTAGCCCGGGCCCATGGCGGAAGGTGTGGGCTATAGCATACGTAAATATAGGAATCGGGCTAAATTTTAGTTTTAATGCCGTAAAATGCTAAAAAATGCAATTTGGTCATGGCAGGGCAATGACTATGGTTCCCTAGGTCGTAATTGATTTACTAGAAACATCTTAGGCGATTCGGGTTTGGGAACTTGGGCCCACGGCGGAAGGCGTGGGGCTATAGCACATGAAAATATAAGAATCCGGCGGAATTAAAGTTTTATGGTCGTAAAACACCAAAAAATATGATTTGGTCATGGAAGGGCATTGTCTATGGCTCCTTAGGTTGTGTTTGATGTTCTGAAAAAGTATTAGGTGGTCCGGGTCCGGGGCACTAGACCTACGGCTGATGGCGTGGGCTATAGAACACGAAAATATGGGAATCGAGCGGAATTCTAGTTTTATGGATGTAAAATGCAGAAATGTAATTTGGTCATGGAGGGGCGGTGACTATGGTTCCTTAGATCGCATTTCATGTCCTGAAAAAATATTAGGCAATCCTGCTCTAGGGGCCCGGACCGACAACGGAAGGAGTTCGCTATAGCATACAAAAATATGGGAATCGAAATTCTAATTTTATTACTTTAAAACGCAAAAAATATGATTTGGTCATGGTGGAAAGCGTGGGCTATAGCACACAAAAATATGAGAAGCAGGCAGAATTCCAATTTTAATGTCGTAAAACACTGAAAATTTAATTTGGTCATGACGGGGTGGTGACTATAATTACTTATGTAATCTTTGATGTCCTAAATAAGTATTAGGCGATCCGGGTCTAGGGGCCTGTAAAGACCCGACCGGTCGTTTCGAGTACCAGCACTCCGTTCATCAGTTGGAGGCCATGAAGAGCTTCATTTCAGGTATTATGACTTGTATGCGTTGTCAGAATTAAATTTCAAGAAGTCCAGAGTTGATTTGGGAAGAGAATTCTCATTTTGAAAGCTTAAAGTTGAAAGAATGAGCTAGGATTTGAATTTCAAGTAAACGACCTCGGAATCGGGATCCGAAGGTTCCAACAGGTTCGTATGATAATTTCGGACTTAGGCGTATGCTCGGATTGGGTTTTGGATAACCCGGGAGCATTTTGGCGCCTATTGTGGAAGTTAGCATTTTAGAAGAAGTTCTATAAGTTTGGCTTGAAGAGAATTTCAATGTTATCAAAGTCCGTTTGGAATCCCGAGACTGTGAATAGCTCCGTATAGTGATTCAGGAGTTGGGGTCGCGATCAGAAGTGAATTTGGAGGTCCGTAGACCATTTTGAAGCCATTTGGCTAAAGATAGAAATTTGAAGGTTATTGGAAAGTTTGACCGGGGGGTTGACTTTTTGATATCGGGGTCGGAATCAAATTCCGGAAGTTGGAGTAGGTCCGTAATGTCAAAATGACTTGTGTGGAAAATTTGAAGTCAATCGGACGTGATTTGATAGGTTTCGGCATCGGAAATAGAATTGGAAATCTTAAAGTTCTTAAACTTGAATTTGGGGTGTAATTCGTGATTTTAGCATTGTTTGATGTGATTTGAAGCCTCGAGCAAGTCCGGAATGTGTTTTGGGATTGGTTGGGGTCCCGGGGGCCTCGGGTGGATTCCGAGTGGTTAACGGATCAAAATTTGATTTTTGGAAAATGCTGAGTTGCTGGTGTCTGATATTTTTGCTTCTGCGGAAATGGAGCTGCAGAAGCGGCCCCGCAAAAGCGAAGAAGTGATCGCAGAAGCGGACAAGGCCGGCTTGGGGAGGAGCCGCAGAAGC
>MU735732.1:0-12552 GCA_026770625.1 Nicotiana glauca
TTTATTTGGAAAAACTCTTTTTACGCTTATATTTATATATCCCTTTCGCCGGAGTATGTAAAGCGCCGTAAAAAACTAAGATGTGCAAATCCCCAACGGTGCTCTACCCCACGCTCAGGTCCAGCGTGCAAGTCACCTCAATACAGAACTAAGATGTGCAAATCCGGGGTTTTAAACCCTCAGAACATCATTCACAAGTATTACTCACCTCAAGCCGGCCGATAATCTAGCTCGCCAAGATTTTCCCTCTCAAATCTACCTCCTCGCGTATATAATCTGATCAAAACCATAAGGGATACGTCACAATAGGCCAATAAACCATAACCCAATCGAAAAGACTCGAAAGACAACAAAAACCACGAAGTTGGCAAAACCCGAGCCCCGGGCCCACCTCTAAAAAAATTATGAAATTCACATCTTTGGAATCCTCGTCTCACCACGAGTCCTTACATATAAAATACACAAGAATCGAAGTCTATTTGGCCCTTCAAATCATCAAATTTAGACTCTCTTAGGCTTCAAGCCCTAACCTCCATTTTTACCCTTTGATTCCTTTAATTTTCAGTGTTTAATCCTTGTTTTTATACCATAACAACATTATTTGAGGCTACAAATTCATACCTGATGGAATCTCCTTCGAAAACTCTCCAAATCGCCCAAAATCGCCTCTTCCCGAAGTCCCAAAAATGTTTTTCTAACTTCTGAAATTCGAAACCACTGTTTCATTAAACCCTTCTGAGATTTTCGCTTCTGCGGTCCCGCTACCGCTTTTGCGGGACCGCTTCTACGGCCATTAGATCGCTTCTGCGATTTCACTTAAACCCACTGGGGCCACTTCTGCGGTCTTAAACCGCTTTTGCGGTCGCCGCCTCTGCGATTCCCTTGACCACTTCTGCGGTCTCTACAAAAGTCCCAGGACCTTCTCTGCGGTCGCTTACCGCTTCTGCGGTGTCTGCTTTTGCGGAAATTCTTCCGTTTTTGCGGAAAATGCCAACCCCTCTCCAGGACCGCTTTTGCGATCAATCAGCCGCAACTGCAGAACCGCTCCTGCGGTCCTTTTTCCGCAGATGCAGAAATACCAGGAGCTTCAAATAACAGACCTGCTGCAAACTTCAAAAATTCCCGTTTAACCATCCGAAATCACCCCGAGGCCCCCGAGACCTCAACCAAAAGCACCAACACATCCAACATCCTTATACAAACTAGTTCCAATCCTCAAAACACTATCTTTAACATCAAAATCATCAAATTCCACCAAATCAAAGCCTAAGTTTCTTAAAAACTTCCGAATTGCACATTCAATCAAAAACCCGACCAAACGATGTCCGAATGACCTGAAAATTTGCAGACATATCCAAAATAACCTAACGAAGCTACTGCAACTCTTGGAATTCCATTCCGACCCTCGAATCAAAATCTCACCTATCCACCAGAATTCGCCAAAATTCCAACTTCGCCAATTCAAGCCTAATTCTACACCGGACCTCCAAAATCAATTCTGATCACACTCCTTTGTCACAAATCATCCCCCGAAGCTAACCAAACCACAGGAATTCACATCCGAGCCCTTTAACCACATAGTCAACTTCCGATTGACTTTTCTAAAACAAGCTTTCTTCTAAGAGACTAAGTGTCTCATTTCCAACTTAAACCAACTCAATTCTATCCGATTCATTCAAATACTGATATTAAAGCATAGAACAACATAATATGGGGAAAACGAGGCAGTAACTCACGTGACAACGGGCCGGGTCGTCACACCTTGATTGTGTTATGTTCTTTTCCATAGTCTTATGATATTTTTGTCGATACACTGCTATATGGGAAAGATAGCATTTCACTAGAAGATGTTAGTAATGCACTAAAATCTAAAGAGTTAAAAAAGAGCTTTCCAGAAAACATAATTGAGGGCGAGGGTCTTGTGATTAGAGGAAGAACACAACAAAAGGACTTTAACAGTAAAAAGTCAACCACAAGATCAAAGTCTAGAGCAAGGAAGCAAAACTGTTATGAGTGCGAGGAGCAAGGTCACTACAAGAGAGATTGTCCTAAGCCAAAGGAGAAAAGAGGGAAGCAGAAAATAGATAATTCAGCAAATATTGTTGACATTCTGATGATAGTGATTATGTAGGGGAAGTTTGTGCTGTGAGTTCTAGTCATGGGAAAAATTCTTGGGTTCTTGATTCTGGTGCTACTTTCCATATGTGTCCACACAAGAATTGTTTTGCAACTTACAAATAAATGAGTGGGACTGTCTATATGGGAGATGGTAATCCATTACCGGTAGTGGGGGTTGGTAACATCAAATTGAGAATGTTCGACGGAATTATCAGAAACATTGAGTGTTGGCATATTCCTCGGATAAAGAGAAATTTAATTTACTCTTTCGACTTTGGATGATCAAGGGTATAAATTTCACTCAGAGAATGGAATACTTAAAGTGTGTAAAGGCTCCATGGTACTCATGAAGGGTAAACTACATTCTAAATTTTATCATCTTCAGACCAGTGTAGTTGAAGAAAAAGTTGTTGTAGCTTCTGGGAAAAGTGATCTGGATTAGTCTCAGTTTTGGTATTTGCGACTTAGCCATATGAGTGATAATGGATTGTCTTTGTTAAGTAAGCATAATTTGATAAATGGGTACAAAAATCAAGTTTTGAATTTTTGTGAGCATTGTGTGTTTGGTAAACAGACAAAGGTAAAGTTCATTAAGAAGGCCGAGCACAAGACCAGAAACATGTTAGATTATATACATTCTAACTTGTAGGGTCCAAACAGAGTTCCCTCTAAGAGTGGTTCCAGGTATTTATGACTTTGATTGATAATTACTTAAGGATGGTGTGGGTGTATTTTCTGAAAATAAAAGATGAGGCATTTTCAATATTTGTTAAATGGAAGACGATGGTTGAGAGGCAGACGGAAAGAAAAGTTAAGCGTCTTCGAACTGACAGTGGATTGGCATTTTGCAATTCTGAGTTCGATAATTTCTGCAGCATGGAGCACATAGTGAGACACCACACTTGTGTCGGAACACCACAACAAAATGGTATTGCAGAACGTATGAATAGAATGCTTTGTGATAGGGCATGAAGAATGCTTTCACACTTATGTGTTAGCAGAGATTTTTGGGCTGAAGCAATCAATACATCTTGTTATTTGGCCAATAGATCTTCATCCACAACTATTGAATTCAAAACTCCTATTGAGGTACTATCCGGTTCGCTTGCTGATTATTCAAATTTAAAGATATTTGGTTGTCCTGCTTATGCTCATGTAGGGGATGAAAAACTTGAGCCGAGGGCAAAGAAGTGCATATTTCTAGGGTATGCAACTGGAGTAAAAGGTTATAGGTTATGGTGTGTCACACCTCCTTTTTACTACCCCCGGAAGGATATAAGGGAGTTTGTTCCAATTTAAGTGACAATCAAAATGGGATTATTTATTTAAGATTCAGAGTCGCCACTTGGGATAGTTTATGGTATCCTAAGTCACCAGTTTTAAATTCCCAATCAAGGAAAGATTGACTTTGTTTTACAGTCCGCGAACATATAAATCCGGGTAAGGAACTTTGTTAACCCGGGAGAAGGTGTTAGGCATTTTCGTATTTCATGGTTTTAGCACGGTCGCTCAACTGTTATTATTGGCTTAATTATCTGATTTTAAAACACTTTCAAAACCTATGTGCATTTTTAACATTTAAACTACTTTTATTTATTTAAGGCATTATTTCAAGGTTATTTAAAACACATCATAAATCACGCTACATGAAATGCACCCGTGATTCACGACACGTCCTATTTAAACTTTTTAGGAATTAGAACCGGATCACATAAAATGTACCCCCGAATTTTAGCAATTAAACATCACAACTATGTCACAATAACCATACTCCTGGCCACAATAGCTTATTAATCATACCCAAAGCAAAACTACAACGTTCAAAATTGTTTAACACCTAAGTTTGAGATGAAAAATGAAGTTCATCAGTTATGGAATAATGATTATGGGAAAAGTGTAACATTGGATTGCATGTTCATTTTTGAAGAATTGGACTTGACAATTAGCAAGGATTTCCATGACAGAGCATTGTGCTTTCTTCATTCTTGTATTTTTAGATTCAAAATCAAAATTAAGCAATTAGGTTCTTAAGACCAAGGTAACAACACACAACAGCAACATTACATTTCCTACCCATAACCAATGGCCTAAACCCATGAGGATCCCTTACGGCAACCAACTTATCGTCAGTAACACACACCATAGAATAAGCACCTTCAATTTTTCACATCATGGGCAATAAACAAAGGAACTAAATTACAGATACAGAAACATTCAAAAACAAATCATCCATAAATATGGTAAACAGAACAAACGAAATAAAGAAGAAATCTCACATTCAACCTTCGTATAAATGGAATTGATCACTGTTAACCGGACCAAAAATAGAAACCTCGAACGGAACTGCGATCCAGACCTCGAAGCTCACTGGAACTGTGACAAACTTCCACAATGGGCCTTGTCGGCACCTCGAATTTGCTCGGTTTCTTTTGGAGATGCGACTTTGTGTGTGTGTAATGTGGTGGGCGTGAGGTTGCTGGAAGCTCGATGGCTATGGTGTTAGGAGCTCGGTGACAGAGCTGAGAGGAGTGGCTGCTTGGTGCTGTTGCGTGTAAGTATTCAGAATGAGGAAGAAACAAAATCCGATCAAGGAAAACAGCTCATGCTTTTTTGGAGAAGAAAATCCGCTTTTCTTTTTTGGATCTCTAGCGTTGTGTCCCAGGTCTAATTTTTGGTCTTGTGTATTTTCAGCTGCTTAATGAAGAAGCAACAGTAGCTCCCAATTTTCAAAGAAGCTAAAACTTTTGTGAAGGTTCCTTTCCTACAAACGGCGGATTCAATAAGGTTTTTTTTAGGTGTCGTCCTCATTAGGCATTAAGTACTATTATATAGGGACAAGAACTAGGTTAGGGTTATGGGCCTAGGAATTATAGGCTTGGGAATTATGGTTTAGGTCCGAAAATTAGGCTTAAAATGGGTTGCTCGAGCCTAAGTTTTATTCTTTCTTCGCGAGCGGGACTAAAATACGACCTTATTTACTAATCGATCCTACTTAAGTAAAATAACTATTAAAATAAGTCTGACTGTTAGAATAAACTATTTTTATTTGTATTTTTCAAGATTAAAAATGACCAACATTAATGAAATATTTTTTTTTGTAATTTTCATTTTTTTTGTAATAAAATAAAGTAAAAGAGTCAAAATTAATTAAAATAGCGATATTAGGCCTAAATTAAATATTCACATGCTAAAATACAAAAAATCTTGCGGAGGGAAAAAATCACATGTCTACATGGTGCACAGATCAAAAGACTCCGGGGCTAATTATCAGTAGGGATGTAACATTCAATGAATCTGCCTCACTGGACAGTCAGAGGGAGAAGGCAATAGCAGAAACAGATCGTGGTGTCAGTGACCGCATAGAGCTAGAAATTGAATCTCCACTAGCTCAGCCAGTAGTTCTAAAGTAGAGGAAGTGGAGGAGGTGCAAATTATTAATCAAGACGATAATGTTGATGCACCTGCGCAACAACCCTATAGCATTGCAACAGACAGAGAGAAAAGAGTGATCAATCCACCACAAAGGTTTGCAAACATAGCTGATGGTAATTTTCTTGGATATTCTAATTTTTTGGAGTTCTCTTTGTCTGTTGCAGAGACCATTGATGTACTTGAGCCTAATATCTATAAAGAAGCTATTTCTAGTCTAGAAGCAGATCAGTGGGTTGGGCTGTGAGTGAAGAGATTGAGTGTCACGCCCCGAACCTGGGCCTGGGCGTAACACGGCTGAATCAGCATGTGATATCATAACATACTGAATGCAGAAGATAAACTAACACGTGCTGATATACTAAAAGTCTTGATGGTATAAATCAAAGTGCAGAAAAACCAATACAATTCTGAAACATATTTGTAGTCAACACAGCTTAATATGAAAAGCCTGTGACTCTGTCTAGATGTTACTTTAGTCTATGAAGCCTCTATTTGAGTACTGAAAACAATGACTGTCTGAAAATACTGAAAACTATAGTAATGACAATGCCCCAAAAGAACTGGGGATCACCAAATAGCTGGTACGAGAATCCTAGCGCTCTGAATCATCAACCTGTAAATCATTACCTGCATTGTGAGATGCAGGCCCCGGGAAAAAGGGACGACAGTACATTTGAATTGCACTGGTATGTAAAGCAATTGAAATAAAGAATTATAGATGCTAAAATTGAAAATAAGCTGATAACTGAAATGATAACTATTGAAACTGAAGCTGAAGTGAGAACTGATAACTGAAAAGATAACTGAGAACTGAACAGATAACTGATAACTGAATTGAATGAAGGAAGTAAGGATATGAATACTCCCTCTTCTGAATGATGAACAACCTATTTATTCTGAATAAGCTACGACCTCAGGCCCAATATATATATATGCACAAACTACGGACTCAGGCCCAAGTATACGTATACATAACTATGGCCTCAGGCCCAAAAATGCATAAAGCATAAACTAAGGCCTCAGGCTCAAACATGCATAAAGCATAAACTACGGCCTCAGGCCCAAGTATGCATAAAGAATATAAACTACGGCCTCAGGCCCAAATACAGGTGTTCAACATTCAGGAATTTAAAATCAGGAACTGAGAATCATACTGGAATACATGATGCTAAAATACTGAACCATGTTGAGTTACGTGATACCTGAATACTGGATCACACTAAGTACATAATACTGGAAGACTGATTTACATAATATCGGAATACTGAATCATACTGAGTTATATAATACTAGAATACTGAATAGGACTAGAATGAGACATGTATTCTTGAACTGATTATGAACACTAAAACTTTAGTTGTTTATGACATGATGAGTAAGCTATACTGAGACTTAGGGACATCAAACCTAAGTCTATATTGAATATGAACTGTGTAACGACCCGACCGGTCGTTTTGAGTACCAGCACTCCGTTCAGCAGTTGGAGGCCATGAACAACTTCATTTCGGGTATTATGACTTGTTCGCATGGTCGAAATTTAAATTTGGGAAGATCAGAGTTAAATTTAGATGAGAATTCTCATTTCAGAAGCTTAAAGTCGAAAGAATGAACTAGAATTGGATTTTTGAGTAAACGACCTCGGAATTGGGATCCGAAGGTTTCAGCAGGTTCGTATAATAATTTCGGACTTGGGCGTATGCCCGGAGTGGGTTTTCGATAACCCTGGAGCGTTTTGGCGCCTATTATGGAAGTTATCATTTTAGAAGAAATTCCATAAGTTTGGTTTGAAGTGCATTTCGGTGTTATCAATATCCGTTTGGAATTCCGAGACTGGGAGTAGCTCCGTATGGTGATTATGGATTTGGGAGCGCAATCGGAAGTGAATTCGGAGGTCCGTAGGTCATTTTGGAGCCATTTGGCTAAAGATAGCAATTTTATGGTTTTTGAAGAGTTTGACCGGGGGCTTGACTTTTTGATATCGGGGTCGAAATCAAATTCCGGAAGTTAGAGTAGGACCGTAATGTCAATTACGACTTGCATGCAAAATTTGAGGTCAATCGGACTTGATTTGATAGGTTTAAACATCGGAAGTAGAAATTGGAAAGTTCAAAGTTCATAAAGTTTGGATTGGAGGTCGTTCGATGATTTTGTCGTTGTTTGATGTGATTTGAGGCCTCAAGCAGGTCCGTAATGTGTTTTGGGATTGGTTGGTATGATTGGTTAGGGTCCCAGAGGCCTCGGGTGGATTCCGGGTGGCTAGCGGATCGAATTCGGAGTTTGAAGAAGGGCTGGGCTGCTGGTATCTGGTATTTTCCACTTCTGCAAAAATGGAACCGCAGAAGCGTCCCTCGCAGAGGCGATAATTGGACCGTAGAAGTGGTTTTGGCCATCAGTGAAGAGGACCGCAAATGCGGTCGAGTAGCCGCATAATCGGAACCGCACTTGCGGTCAGTGAGTCGCAGAAGCGGAAGGGGCAACCTAGGAAGGTGACCGCAGAAGCGGATTTTTGTCAAAATAAGCGGGACCGCAGAAGCGGTCCCTGGACCGCAAAAGCGGAAAGAGCTGGGGGCAGATTGTTGTTTAAAAAATCGGATTTTGGCTCATTTCTCTCATATTTTCATGACTTGGGCGATTTTTGGGGAGCTTCAAAGAGGGTTTTCATCTTCAACACTAAGGTATGTTATTCTCACCGATTATAAGCTAATTGTATGAGATCAAGCATGGAAATTAGTGTAAATATTGGGTTTTGGTTGGAGACCTAGGAAATTATAATCTTGGATTTTAGCCACGATTTTGGGTATGGAATTAGGAGAAAATCATATATTTGAGTTCCTAAGGTCATGGGTAACCTTTGTCTTCAAGAAATTTTGGATTCCAGGCACGTGGGCCCGAAGGCATTTTGGTCATTTCACTAAATGGAGTTGGGAACTTGTATAATCTGAATTGTTAACAAGTATTTGAGTATATTCTCATTAGTTTATCGTTAATTAGCTAGTTTTGGTGCATTGTGCGTTGGTTCAAGCTTTCGGAAGGATGTAGAATGCCGATTGCGAGTCTTCGGAGCGAGGTGAGTCTCCTTTCTAATTCTGTGAGGGGGAAATTACCCCGTAGGCGTACGAGGTGACGAGAGTCCGTGGATTCTGTGAGGGGGAAATTACCCCGTAGTTGTGGGGGCTACGTGCGTACGAGGTGACGAGAGTCCGTGTGTAGCTACTATTATGCTATTGTCCGGGTAGTTTAGGACCCAAAAACATGTTATATGTGGAATAAATGTGAAATCATTGATAGCTCAGATTGCTTAAATCACAATAATTTAATAATTGGATTTTCTAAAAGACTTAAGCTTCATTTTTTCAAATTAATAAAGAGAATTGACCTTTCCTGGATATTTGCTTCACATTGACTTCTTGACTGTTTATCTGTCTATATGTGTTTATTTTGGAACGAGCCGAACGCCTCGGCAGATTAATAGATGCATCTATAGGCGCGTCGTCGACCCTCGGCAAGTGCACACTTATTTCTGTTGGATCAGGCCGTCGCCTCGGTATGATTTGCGCATGCCTGTGTTGCTGTCGGAACTTAATTAAGTTATTATTGCACTTTTGTGGCTTAAACATATTTGGATTATGTTTTAAAGAGAAATTCGGGAAATTTTCCTATGAAAGAACTACGTGTTTATTTGTTTCCTCTATTTGGATTAGAATCATGTCTATAGAGAATAAATCCACGGATTAATATGTGTATTGAGGATAAATGATCATTGGACCGTTAGAGTGTGTCAAAATTGACCATCTCGTCTCTACCCCTTTGGGATTAGGCGGGACACTCACTGAGTACACGTTGATTACGTACTCATACTACACTTCTGTGCATTTTTGTTGCACAGGTACATGATACCTTAGCGGCCTACTGGGCGCAGCAGCACGGACGATTCGGGGACTAGGTGAGTTGCAGTATTCAAGGCGGCCCGCAGCTTTTAAAGTCCCTTCTAGTAACTGTATTTCTTTCCTGTCCATTGTATTCCGGACGGATGTTATGTTGTATTTTATTTCTCTTATCAATAGTCGCTCATGTACTTGTGACACCGGGTTTCTGGGAGGGTTTACAAAGAATTTGTTCTAATTATTATTATTTAAATTTGAATTCTAATAGTGAACTTTTATTTATAAAAATAAAAGGAAAAACCTTAGATTTTTAAAAGTATTAAAAAAGGAATTAATTGATGAGTTAGTTGGCTGGCCCGACAGAGGTGTCCGGCGCCACCACGACCCTTAGTGGATTTTGGGTCGTGACAACATGGTATCAGAGCACTAGGTTCCCGTCGGTCTCACGAGTCACGAGCAAGTCTAGTAGAGTCCTGCGAATCGGTACAGAGACATCTGTACTTATCCTCGGGAGGCTGCAGGACTGTTAGGAGTACTTTTCTCTTGGTTTCCTTATCGTGCGATTCTATTCCTTTGAGGCTTATGCCTTTGATTCCTTCCTACTCAATCTTGCGCGACGCGAGCGCTTGTTATAAATCGAAAATTGAAGAATTAAAATGGCACTACAAATGTGGTGCGGGATGATTTTTCCCGGTATAGTTGATTGGACTATTATAGTCGCATTATGGAAGGGTATTCTGTTGTTCAGCTCAGTAACAGAACTTACTAAGAGCCTTGAGGCTAGGCATAGGTTGCCATGATGCTTATGAGCAATTTTCCGCAGTTTTGTTGTGATGGTAGGATGTTTGCCCGCGTGTCGGGGCAGTAAATGAATTTAGGGAGGTTTACTCAGTGTGTAATCAAAGGGATTCAATATTTTATTCTCGGCGTCAATCGAACCAAGGATGGTCAGATGTGGACTAGTGGAAGTAATGAAGCATGGTAATTGTAAGCATGAAGGAGTTCTCTCCTCTATTGGGGTGTTGTTGTACTAATTGGACGTATTAAGTTTATCGGTGTTATGATCTTCTATGATCAGCCCTTGAGGCAAGATATTGTGAAATGGCATTGGAAATGCAGCTATCGGATATCGCGGGATGTGGTGGTTCCGGACTGAATCAGTATTGTAAATGTTGGTGGTTTGATAAAGATGACATTCAGAGAGGTTTGGGATTAATAGCAAATTGTGGATTCAAGTTCTATAAAGATAAATTTTATTAAGGTAACAACTGAGCAACAAGAGATGAAAAAGACATGTGGGAAGTGCCAGGCGGTATTTAACATTTCTAAAGGCCGAGTATGAGCAGCAAGGTCGAGTGACCGATTAAGGAGATGAGTCCCGCCAAAGTGGGAGAGCAGCGGAGCTACGTAGGGGCTTGGTAATGAGAAAACTATGCACCTTAAGGGAGTCTGGAACGACTTGAGAATATCGGTGCTTGGTTATCAGCGCTTTCAGATCTAATTTGAAGTGGGGATTTCAGCGACGGGAAATGGAAGTTGGTAGAATAACTCGAAGCATAGTGTTGTTATACGGCAGGAGATTGTGTATGACGAAAATGAGCTGCTTTAAGTGAAGAAAGACGTAGCACGACTGTGAAGTGAAAGGATGTTGTCGCACATTTAATGGATGTCCACGAGGGATGAATGGACTCGTACAGCTGGAGAGTGAGCTCGAACTCAGGATGGGTTATTGGTGTCGTAGTGATGGTACCCCATGCAGCAGCGTTGGAAGGTGTCGGGGAGTGATTTCGATAGGTGGGGTATTCCGGTGAGCAGGGTAGCAGTCGCATGGTTGGCGAGGCTCCTGCGAAGAGTTCTACTGGATATGCAGCAAGGGGAATTATTGTGAGAATGGTGTTAATGATTTGGAGAATCCAATTGGGTTTCTACGGTAAGATACCGAGAATGCCAGCGATTGTTGGTGTGATGGTGGATGATGATTCAGAATATGAGAGATGGGAATTTACATGAGAATTTCGAGAATTTGCGGCAAATGATTGCGCAAGGTTATGTCAATAGAAATTAAGAATAATGGTGAACTCCAGAGCCTTGTAATGATGGCTTTAAGCTAAGTGGGAGAGTCCCACCGCTTATGATTTGGGTTGCATGGTTAGCTACTCGCGAAGTTTCTTGGTAATAGTATACTGAGGGGTCATCTCAGCTACGAAAAAAATATCATAAGTAGTAATTTAAGCAGAGGAATTGTTAAAGATGTTCTATGGTTGGCCTTATGGACTCATGTTCGAACTCGGGAAAGGATTCGGGATGTGTGCCTTGTATGGAAGCAGGTTTTAAAGGGAGTAATTCTGCTAGGTGACTCGTCGAGAGGGTACTCCTGTGTTATGAGATCTATGTAGCCGATTATATTCGGGNAGCCTAATTGAGGATCAAGCTTGGAAAGCAACTTATGAGAAGTGGCACAGAATGTTTTGTGATGGTTGGCTTGTGATGTAGCAATTGGGAAGTACGAAATGGTTCGTAGGGGTTGAGACAGCATGGTCTCGTGGTTCAAGGTCACCCGAGATGAGTGTAGATGGAACGTGTTATGTGTTAAGGAGAATTGGTACTATTTCCAAAGCACTGAAGGATAAATTGAAGGAAAGGGGTTGATTAGCCATAGTTGAATTTGACATGTTGGGATCTGTGATTAGTTCATTCAGCGTGATCAGGTTGTGTGTATGATTTGTGACGTTGCGTATTAGGCTTGTCAGCCGTCGCAATTGATGTTATTCAGAAGCCTTCTATTTCTAAGGCTCGTTGTGTAGAAGCAGATTCTGGAAAGGGTTATGGTGGCTTGGACCACTACTCGCAGATTTGCATATCCTACGGTTATGGAAAGTTACCTACGTGTTTCTATGATTCTCCTAAAGTGAGTTAAATGAAAAGTTTTATATGATGAAGTGCTAGTTTACCAGTGGTTCCAGGGTTGTGATGGAAATTGTGTCTATCGTATGTCGGCACGTTGGGTGTAGTGAGAGGTATGGAATTTGAAGTGAGGATCAAGGTTACAGCTTGGTAATGACTATGATGTCACAGGCTCGGATGAGCAAGGAAAGGGTTGAATGATTAGAGTAAATTG